>CM075819.1:36017782-36051582 GCA_037975025.1 Excoecaria agallocha
ATATTCTGACTTTATGATTTTGTAGTCCAGATATTTACTCTGGATTGTGCTATTTGATGTTCAAAATAAGATATGAAATTCGTTTTGAATGAGTTTGTGTTTGACAAATATTTGCTAGAGTAAAATACCTTAAATCGAGAAAAGAAATTAAATTTCTCCTTCTCTAATGGTAACCCCTAAAAATAATGATTTCTCCTTCAATGAAAACCCTAGATTTTAGTTTTTATAATTAAGGAAGAGTTTTAGTCCAATTCAAACTCAAAAATTCTTAAATTCGGAGATAAAATACCCCAAATCCAGAATAAATCTTAAGAGATAAAGCTTTCTTTTCAAAACCCAAAAAAAGTGGGATAATCTGGGTTTGAGTATTGAGGGACACTCGTCCTTCATCACTAAACCCCAATTTTCCTAAAATACCTTTGGTTTAGACTGCACAGGAGAGAAGGTCCCACAGATAGGCACCATTGAGGTGACAGACGATCATCTATCACCACTAGAAGTCTAAATCAAGGTTTCTTTCTTGCATATTTTGTTAAAACACTTGGAAATATTTAAAAACATTTAGAAAATCATGAAAACTCTTAAGAGAATATGAGAAATCCACAATCAAAGCTTCGAGATCTAAACCTGCTACGAGCAATATACTATTTTTTTTATCATCAATAACCCTGATCTGGGCTGTCTCGGGTCACAATGTCTACAGTTATCCCTAGTTTTGGAGAATTGGTGCACTAGTGGCAAAGTGAGCCAAATTCAGAGTATAAGGAAAAAAAAGTACCTGAGGCAACGAATCTTTGGGCTAATTACAACATGTACATTTTGAGGTAGTGAGTCTCTTGGTTAGGAAGTTATAGTCATCTTGTTAATGCGTTAACCCTGAATTCCAAATGTCCTCTGATCTGCTCCCAAGTCTAGCAGCAATCGAGTTACCACTCCCTCGATACATATCTATGAGGTTGGCTAGGTAGCAACTCTTAGTAGGGTAGCGATTATCTTATGTGTAATATCTACCCTTTTGCCTTTACACATAGCCCATAGGCAGACAATGTCGACCGCATTGACTGAACCTAGATTGTTGGTGCGATTGAGGTATGATACACCTTTTTTTTAAGTAACTAGGTTTTTCCTTGGTCTTTGTGCCTTTTAACCTCTCATTTTCAAGAAACTTCCTATCTGGGTATTTTTATTCCTCTTCTCTTTTCTTCTTGATTTTAATTATAGTCTTTTATTTATTTTCTTTTCTCTCTTTTTATATCTCATTTAGAACACTTGAATATTTCCCTTATGTCGACCCTCGCTATGCAAAAATTACATAGACTGCTAGATGACATAAGAACTTAAAAGGACCCAATTCTAGCCCTATACTCTAATTTGAGATTTTTGGGGAGGGAAAAATTTGATAGGACCCTAATTGTAGCTGCCATAAGATATTGGGACAACGAGGTTTCAAGTTTTGAGATTTACAAATAAGGAATTATGCCCCATTCCTGAGGAATTTATTGCATTTGTTGGTGTGAGATTTGCACCCGTTGCTCAACCCAATCTGCCTTCTATTGTTTTTAAATATCCTAGGGAGGTGGCCCAAGCTTTGGGGTTCTACCTTTTAAGGCCAAAAGCTTAATACCTCAAGGGAAGATTTTTTTCATTGGAGCAACTAATTGATGTCCTGATTGATTTTGATGATATACCTATTTTCCAAACTGGTATGATTTTGTTGTGCTATTTTGCCCGATGCTTATTGTGTGCTTAAACTACCTGACTGGAGATTATGGATTGTTCATTGTTGTGGACGGTGTGTGTAGAGGGCACAACCTGTTTCCTTTAGTTTTGTAAAAACGATTCTTGGCCTAGATGTTGTTCATGTTGGCCTTTTGCTTGCCTCACTACCAGCCCTTTATTGCTCCAAATACATTGTTATTTTAAGGTAGTGCTATCCTTATGGGTTTTCACACTAGCGTTTCTTGTTGGAAAATGCGTCCTTTTGGATTTTCACGTGTTTCTTTGCCTTATTTTTGCCTAAGATGAGCCTAACTCATCCCAACAGCCTTTTCTCTTTTTTCTTTTTCTCTTCCCTCCCCCCCACCCCCTCCTCCTCCCCCCCCCCAGTTTCTTTTTCTCTTTTTAGGTGTGGTTACATAAGAAGTTAAATCTACTATTAGAGCCCACTCCTCAGGTCAGGGCTATGAGCACTTATCCACTAAGACATTATAACCTTAGGCATAAATAGTATAAGTTTTATTCAATCTATGAGGGTACTAAATCTCCTTCCTTCAAAGGATGCTTCCTAAAATTTTTCCCAAATGAGTGAGCTAATCTCTTATGGGAAGTCTGATTATGGTAGTAAGCTCGTATCCTATCCCTATCTAGTAGGTTAAGCTACAACAACCTTTGTCTATCCCATTCTATCTTTGGTAACTCGGCTTCGAAAACAACCCTTAAAAACTAATGCTCAATTTTCACTGGCAGTATAGCTTCTTTCCTGTATACTAAAGAGAATGGAATAGCCCCTGTTGAGGTTCTGGCTGTAGTTCTATAACCTTATAATGCAAATGGCAGCTTATCAACCTAATATTTGGAGGTTCAAACCACCTTAGCTAAAATTCTTTTAACATTCTTGTTGGCTACTTCAACTGCTCCATTTGCCTAAGGTTTATATGGAGAGGATCTATATGTTGAATGCCATACTTTTTGAGCACCTGCTTGATTTTACAAGAGAATTGCAATCCATGGCAAATCATACCTACATATCAAGTTCTTTTCGATAAACTTAGTCATATTCCTAGCATCCACCTTGTTGAAGGATTCGCTTTTACCCATTTGGTGAAGTAACCCATGGAATTTATGCTGAATCTATACCTACTGAGGCTGGCGAATGAATCATACCCAAGATTGCTATTACTACCCAAGATCACAAGAGAATGAGGAACGATCCTTTCTCCTTGTGAAAATTGGCCAAAATAATTAAGTGAGAGAGAGAGAGAAGTTCACGCCAAAAACCTAAAGAAAAAGCTAGTTTTACGTTTTTCTTTCTTTTAATATATATGAGTTCACGCAAAACCTAAAACCAATTTCCTTAAGTTTCACGTTTATCTTTCTTTTAATATATATTATCTTCATTTCTTTTAAGTGATCAATCTAAAATCTACTACCTTAAGATAATTAATATTATCTAGAGATAATTAATTTTAGCCTTTATCACTTAATTAAAATAAGTAATATTTATCGATAAAAACTCTTTTAATTTATCCAAGATAAAAACAAAAGACATATTAATCAAATTAACCACTTAATAAAAGAATTAATCATGTGCCAAAATTCCATTGACATTATCTTGGAATTTCGGCCACACCATCCAATTATCAAGTGAATTAATTTAATTAAAATCCTTTAGGCTTTAATACTCAATTAATTAAATTAACACAAGATAATTAATTAATTGAAATTAAACCTTGTGGGCTGAATTTCTCTCTCTCATGGGCCAAGGTCCAATAGCAATCTAATAACCCATTACACACATTAATTTGACTTTAATTAAAAGCCCAAATTAATGCCCAATACTTAATTAAAATATTTTAAGCCCAATGCTTTATGTGCGATCCTATAGGTCCATTTAATGTTGGCAATGAATTAATGAATTAATTCAAAGGCTATATATATTCTCTAGCAAGATATTATAGCATTCCAAATTAAATGAAAATGCATATGGCATTTAGTGACCTAATGCAATTTTGCATAGTCCCTTACCCATAAATATCAGAATTAATATAAAGCATGGAACTAGTCATCCTTATATATATTAATTCCTTTCTTGATATTCCAGTGACACTGAACTCCCAGATAAATAATAATTACTCATTATTTCATCTCGGTATGGCCATACACTTCTCAGTTCACTGATCAAGTGGCCGGTGATATTTTCTCTCTTAACGAGAGGGGTAATCCCTTCACTTCTCTCATGCTCTCTAACATGAATCAATGCATACCCAATCATACCCGTACTTGTCACTCTGTTACGAGCACGTTAGGTGTATGTCAAAGTACACAGTAATTCATAAAGAGTTTCATAGAGATTTCAGGTCTAAGAACTCCGATACAAAACTTGCATATGAGAAACACTTATGACTTGTACCATGTAGTGTTCTCATGAGCGGATCGTATCCAGATACCATGTTCTTTAACATGGATCTATGATCTCTGATTGACACTCTTGTCCTAATGATCCATAAGACAGAACTCATAATATCAGAGAGAGCATACTAGTCTCAATTCATTGTTATTCCCATAACAATGACTGACTAGGGATGTTTATAATGAAGTCTTATTTGTTTTAAGGTCTTACAACCATGTGCCTCACACATGATAACTTAAACCGAAACGACATTCTTGGATAGTTTTATCAATTGATATGCACAGGAATACAAAGGATAAAACAAATGCCTATTTTATTAATTCAAAGTACTTTATTACAATGCATTGGGGCTAGGGCTTACACTAACAATCTCCCACTAGCACTAGTCCTAATTGGGCATAGTCCTAAGACCGAACGCTCTCAAATGAGCTTCATGCAGATTTGGACGCAATTGTTTCGTCAAAGGATCTGCTACATTGTCTTCACTTGCTATCTTGCTAACCTTGACGTCCCCACGATCAATGATTTCTCTGATCAGGTGGTACCTCCTGAGTATGTGTTTGGATTTCTGGTGTGACTGGGGCTCCTTGGCCTGTGCTATGGCCCCGTTGTTGTCACATAAAATTTCTAATGGATCTAGGATGCTTGGGACCACTCCTAATCCAGTAATGAAATTTTTAATCCAAACAGCCTCTTTTGTAGCCTCACTTGCTGCAATATACTCAGATTCAGTAGTTGAGTCGGCAACGGTTTCTTGCTTTAAGCTTCTCCAGCTGACAGCACCACCGTTCAAAACAAAAACAAACCCAGATTGCGATCTAGAATCTTGAGTGCTGGTCTGAAAAGCAGCATTAGCATAACCTTGTATGACGAGCTCTTCTTGACCACTTTACACTAAGAAGTGATCCTTAGTCCTTCGCAAGTACTTCAGAATCCCTTTTACAGCAGACCAGTGCTTCTCACTAGGGTCTTGCTGAAACCTACTGGTTATACTCAGTGCATGAGCAACATCCAATCTAGTACATAACATAGCGTACATGATAGATCCAATAGCAGATGCATATGGGATTCTACTCATGTTGTCCCTTTCCTCTTTGGTTTTAGGGCACTGTTCTTTAGTCAAAGGAACTCCCAAAACCAAAGGTATGTACCCTTTCTTTGAGTCTCCCATACTAAAACGCTTTAGTACTTTGCCTATGTACTTTTCTTGACTTAATCCCAAGAGCCGATTCGATCTATCTCTATAGATTCGAATACCAAGTATTGTCTCGGCTTCACCTAAGTCTTTCATTGAGAAACATTTTCCCAACCATTGCTTAACCTTTTGCAATGTTGGAATGTCATTCCCAATGAGAAGGATGTCGTCCATATATAGGACCAGAAAATACTACTATGCTCCCACTAACCTTCTTGTACACACAAGGCTCATCTTCATTCTTGATGAAGTCAAATTCTTTGACTGCCTCATCAAAACGAAGATTCCAACTTCGAGATGCTTGCTTTAATCCATAAATGGATTTTTGAAGCTTGTAAACCTTCTTAGGATGCTTGGGATTGACAAAACCTTCAGGTTGTGTCATATACACATCCTCAAGTAAATTTCTGTTGAGGAAAGCAGTTTTGACATCCATTTGCCATATCTCATAATCATGATATGCAGCTATGGCAAGCAAGATCCTAATGGATTTGAGCATGACTACAGGCGAAAAGGTCTCGTCATAGTCTACACCATGAGTTTGTCGAAAACCTTTTGCTACTAGTCTACCTTTATAGGTCTTATCAGCTTTGAGTTTGAATAACCACTTGTATTCAATTACCTTAGTACCTTCTGGTGGATCAACCAAGGTCCAAACCTGGTTATCGTACATTGATTGCATGTCGGATTTCATGGCTTCAAGCCAATTTTCAGAGTCTGGGCTCTCAATAGCTTCTCGGTAGGTAGTAGGATCCTCACGATCTACTAACTCAATAGTGTCACTGTCAGTGATTAGAAATCCATATCTCTCAATCTCCTGACGTACCTTACCGGACCTTCTAGGTTCTTGTGTAATGGGTTCTTGTTCCACAACTGGTTGTGAACTTGATCCCATTTCCAAACCATCCTCTATAGGAGTTTATGGTGCTTGAATTTCTCCAAATTCTACTTTACTCCTACTGTCTTTCTTGAGAAGGAACTCCTTTTCCAAGAAAATAGCCTTGCGAGCAACAAATACTTTGTTCTCGGCTTGTGAGTAAAAGTAGTATCCCTTTGTTTCTTTAGGATACCCCATAAACAAGCAGACACTGGATTTGGACTCTAGTTTGTCAGATGTTAATTTCTTAACATGTGCTTCACAGCCCCAAATCCTGAGAAAAGACATATTGGGTTCTTTCCCAGTCCATACCTCGTATGGTGTCTTCTCAATTGCTTTAGTTGGAGTATGGTTCAATAGAAACGCAGCAGTTTCTAATGCATAGCCCCAAAAAGAGATAGGAAGATTAGCTTGACTCATCATAGATCGAACCATGTCCAACAGAGTTCGATTTCTCCTTTCGGACACACCATTCCATTGAGGTGTTCCAGGAGGAGTGAGCTGTGAAATAATACCACACTCCTTTAGATGACTGTCAAACTCTTGGCTTAAGTATTCGCCACCTCAATCTAATCGAATGGCTTTTATACTTTTGCCAAGTTGGTTTTCTACTTCATTCTTAAAATCTTTGAATTTCTCAAAAGTTTCAAACTTGTACTTCATTAGATAGACATAGCCATATCTACTGAAGTCATCTGTGAATGTCACGAAGTAGCTAAAACCACCTCTGGCATGTGTACTTAAAGGTCCACATACATCGGTATGTATTAGTTCCAATAAGCCATTAGTCCTGTCACCTTTTTTATTAAAAGGACTCTTTGTCATTTTTCCATGCAAACATGTCTCGCATGTGTCATAAGACTCTAAGTCGAATGACCCAAGCACTCCAGTTTTGTGGAGTCTTGAAATGCATTTTTCGTTTGCATGTCCTAAACGACAATGCCAAAAGTAAGTAGGGTTCAATTCATTTGATTTAACCCTCTTTGTATTAATGTTGTATATTGACTCTTTTTTTTTGTAAATCAAGGATATAAAGGCCATTTTGCAACATGGCATTGCCATAAGAAATGCCTTGGCGACGAATATGAGCATTGCCATTTTTAATAACAAAATCAAATTCATCATTATCCAAACATGAAACTGAAATAATGTTTCTGCTCATAGCAGGCACATAATAACAATTATTCAAAACAATACAAAGTCCGGAAGGTAAAGTGAGGTGATAGTCACCTATCTCCATGGCAGCAACTCATGCTCCATTCCCCACTCGGAGGTCCATTTCATTCTTCCCAAGTAACCGCCTATTTCTTAGCCCCTGCACATTTGAACAAATGTGAGAACCACAACTGGTATCCAATACCCAAGTGGTAGAAATAGAAAGGTTAATTTCAACAACAAAAATACCAGAACTGGACGCCTTGGCTCCATTCTTCTTTTGTTCTTCCTTGAAGAGAGCGCAATTCTTCCTCCAATGCCCTATCTTGTTGCAATGGAAGCAAGTGCTCTCACTCTCTTTGAGTTTTGGCGCCTTGGGCTTGGATTGGGCCTGAGGTGCACTCCCAACTGACTTGGGTTTTCCCTTTCCCTTTCCCTTTCCCTTAGCATGTCCCTTCTTAATTCCCTTTTGAACCATTAGTACGGGATTGGTCTTTCGAATGTTCTCTTCAGCATTCTTAAGCATTCCATGAAGCTCAGTGACTGACTTGTTCATTGCATGCATGTTATAATTCATCACAAATGGATCATAGGCAGCAGGCAATGATCCTAAGATCAAGTCAGTGGCCAATTCCTTTGGCACTAGTACCTCAAGCTTCTCAAGAGTATCAAGATACCCTTTCATCTTGAGTACATGGGTACTAATAGGAGTACCCTCATCCATCTTGCAAGAAATTAAGGCCTTTGTTGTCACGAACCTCTCGTGACGAGCTTGCTCTTGGAACATCTCCTTGAGGTGCACCATGATTGCATAGGCCTCTTGGTCCATAAATTGCTTTTGCAATTCAGGCACCATAGTGGCTAGCATCAAACAGGTCACATCATTAGAGTCACTTTTCTTGGTCTCAAAAGTTTCCTTTTGAACCATAGAAGCGTTCCTAGTAGGTTCCTCAGGTAAGGGTGCATCCAAAACATACGACTTCTTCTCTTGCTTAAGAAGTATTCTTAAGTTTCGAGACCAGTCTATGAAATTGGTGCCATTCAATTTTTCCTTTTCAAGGACCGATCGCAATGAGAAATTGTTGTTTGAAGATGCCATTTTCAATCTACAATAAATTTAGCAAGATTAAATGAGGTCTTATTATAATCCCACAAACCGAATTAATATCCCTTTAAATAATTTGCGTTAGTGATTTAATGTGGGCTAAGATCCACTTTTCTCAACAACTTATTAGTCAAGCTGAGCTTGTACACCTAACAAGTTAAGTTACTTAGGTAGGAAAACTCCAATCATGTCTCGTACATGACTCTTGGATCAAATGGGCTAACATCTTAAGATGTTATAGCACAACCCATTTATTAGTTGCCTAGGTCCGGGCATCCCTTTCCATGATAAGTCCAACCTACATTCACAACCCATGCCTCACAAAGATAATCGGGCGCATCTAGGACTCCTAGTCTACGTGACCGATGATCGATGCCTTGACATGTTTCGAATTAGGAAGGCAACTTTGTGACTTACTATTTTAGGGATTAATTTTATTACGGCTTACATGGCATACGCTTTGTCATCCATACATAGCATGCATATATAAATAATTGCATAAAGTAAAGCGTGACAAACATGGGCCCAAAAACCTACAACTAAGATTCTATACTATTACATAAGAATTTTCGAGTTGGGCTTCTCCACTCCGGTGGGCTTCGTCTTGATTTACAAAGTCTTCAAGTATATTCTATTCTAAGAAATAAATGAAAAACTTTTACAACAAAATATAATGGCTTGCAGGCCATATTTAATTACAAAACCCAGGGCCCATGAATGCACCATGCATATCCATTCATCACACCAAATTAGCAAATAAATATACATAGCATTCATGGATAAAACAAAGTCCAATTTTAATTAATTTAGCCAAGCCCATTATTGGAAATTGTGTACTTGAACCTTTAAGAGAAGACCCCATGATGGGCCTGGCCCAAAACCCAATGGACTAAATCCTCTTATTGAATAAGTTCTCTTAAAAGCCCAAAACACTAACTAGTTAGATTTGTGCTATAAATCAACTCTAGTATAATTTCCAATTTTGCCATTTTTAATTTTATGTCATACAGCCAATAAACATTAAAAATACATATAATATGTGCTAACATGAATTAAAAATATAAAATCATGAAGAACACATATATAGTACACGGCATTCATGCAAAAACAAACAAACAACAAAATTAGTTGTTTAATGCTTATGTAATGCCATAAAATGCACAAACATTTAAATCAATTTTATGAGTCATTTAATAATCTAAATAAGTCCATAAATATTGATTTAATGTTCTGTACCAATCTGATCTAAATGTGTTTTTACCATTTTAATCAAAACAAAACAAACAATCTTGATTAAACATGTAACAAACACAAACTAGTCATAGTTTTAAGTGATTTTAAAATTAATCAATTAAATTGTCATGGACCAGAATTAAAACCAAATTTAAAATATGTCCAGACCTGATATTTAATCTTTAAAAATCACTTACAAATATGCCAAAATCAATTTTACATTTAATTTTGAAAACTAGTTGTTAAACTAGCAATTTACATGCCAACTAGCACCTAGTTTCATAATTAACATGTACCATCAGGTATAAATAATTAAATCCGACCATTAGCAGCCCTAATAACATCTTAGGACAGTATATTAACATTTCATATTAATTATAATACCTATCTAATCAATTAAAATCGTTTTTTCATCAAAACAATGCAAAAAACTCAAAACATAAAATTTTAGATTTGCATGTTTTCATAATGACGATTTTTAATTAATTTTTTCATGCATCTAAAGCACTAAAATAAGCATGTTTAGGCTCTGATACCACTGATGGAATATGACATGGTATGAATGTGATGATAGCACAGCGGAAAAACAAAAATTTTTATCATACATACCATACAATTCCAAAGCAAGAAACGAAACATGCAATTTTAGGGTTGTAGAACTTACAACTTATGATGCCTTTTGAAAATTGAATTTGATGATGCCCAGCAACTAAGGTGACTTTATCCGCCTTAGGTCTCGATCACCAATGCCAAGGAACAGCCTTTTACGCCACTTCCTCTATTCTCACACACACAATTGCACCGATGGCTTAAAATCGAGATTGCTAGCTCTCTTTTTTCTGTATTGTGTAAAGGCAATGGTTTGAAGCTACAAAATTTGATTTTGTACTTCTCTTAGGTTGCTATTACTACCCAAGATCACAAGAGAATGAGGAACGATCCTTTCTCCTTGTGAAAATTGGCCAAAATAATTAAGTGAGAGAGAGAGAGAAGTTCACGCCAAAAACCTAAAGAAAAAGCTAGTTTTACGTTTTTCTTTCTTTTAATATATATGATTTCACGCAAAACCTAAAACCAATTTCCTTAAGTTTCACGTTTATCTTTCTTTTAATATATATTAGCTTCATTTCTTTTAAGTGATCAATCTAAAATCTACTACCTTAAGATAATTAATATTATCTAGAGATAATTAATTTTAGCCTTTATCACTTAATTAAAATAAGTAATATTTATTGATAAAAACTCTTTTAATTTATCCAAGATAAAAACAAAAGACATATTAATCAAATTAACCACTTAATAAAAGAATTAATCATGTGCCAAAATTCCATTGATATTATCTTGGAATTTCGGCCACACCATCCAATTATCAAGTGAATTAATTTAATTAAAATCCTTTAGGCTTTAATACTCAATTAATTAAATTAACACAAGATAATTAATTAATTGAAATTAAACCTTGTGGGATGAATTTCTCTCTCTCATGGGCCAAGGTCCAATAGCAATCTAATAACCCATTACACACATTAATTTGACTTTAATTAAAAACCCAAATTAATGCCCAATACTTAATTAAAATATTTTAAGCCCAATGCTTTATGTGCGATCCTATAGGTCCATTTAATGTTGGCAATGAATTAATGAATTAATTCAAAGGCTATTTATATTCTCTAGCAAGATATTATAGCATTCCAAATTAAATGAAAATGCATATGGCATTTAGTGACCTAATGCAATTTTGCATAGTCCCTTACCCATAAATATCAGAATTAATATAAGGCATGGAACTAGTCATCCTTATATATATTAATTCCTTTCTTGATATTCCAGTGACACTGAACTCTCAGATAAATAATAATTACTCATTATTTCATCTCGGTATGGCCATACACTTCTCAGTTCACTGATCAAGTGGCCGGTGATATTTTCTCTCTTAACGAGAGGGGTAATCCCTTCACTTCTCTCATGCTCTCTAACATGAATCAATACATACCCAATCATACCCGTACTTGTCACTCTGTTACGAGCACGTTAGGTGTATGTCAAAGTACACAGTAATTCATAAAGAGTTTCATAGAGATTTCAGGTCTAAGAACTCCGATACAAAACTTACATATGAGAAACACTTATGACTTGTACCATGTAGTGTTCTCATGAGCGGATCGTATCCAGATACCATGTTCTTTAACATGTATCTATGATCTCTGATTGACACTCTTGTCCTAATGATCCGTAAGACAAAACTCATAATATCAGAGAGAGCATACTAGTCTTAATTCATTGTTATTCCCATAACAATGACTGACTAGGGATGTTTAGAATGAAGTCTCGTTTGTTTTAAGGTCTTACAACCATGTGCCTCACACATGATAACTTAAACCGAAACGACATTCTTGGATAGTTTTATCAATTGATATGCACAGAAATACAAAGGATAAAACAAATGCCTCATTTTATTAATTCAAAGTGCTTTATTACAATGCATTGGGGCTAGGGCTTATACTAACAACTATCTCGAGTCTGCATACTGTTGGCATAACTTGCACTCTTTAATGTACTTGGAACCATCAGTGTTTATTGTAAGCCAAAAGAATCCTTGATGCATGATCTTCTTTGCTAAGGCCAATCCATTCATATGAGCTCCACACACTCCTGCATGTACCTTTTTCATAACTTTCTTAGCCTATTTCTCATTCAAACACCTCAATTGGATGCCATCAGGTTGCCTCTTATAAAGTACTCCACCTATAGTAATAAATTGAGTTAACAACTTATGGATCATTCTTTGGTCCTTCTCAGTGGTTGTTAGTGCTAAATCTATAAGCGTACGATTCGCCGACTATAGTACTTAAGATATCATTCCCACGAGGATCAGATTGGTTATCACACACTACTACTTGATTTTAATCTTGTTTACAATAAATCATTAATTTTATTGTTAAATTAAACTAATAATTTTATACTAAACTATTAATTAATCCTAAGTTAATGATGGTCAAAAAAGATAAATACAAATAATGATGTAAAAATTAACAATATGAAACTTGATATTATTCTTTTGATTGAAAGGCAACCTTTATAATGCAAGCTAAATTGGAATAAGGTTCTAAATCATTCTCTCGAACTGAAATAGAAGTCTTAAAACATGCAAATATAACTTCTAACCCTTAACTCTCATTAATGAATTAGGTTGTCATACTTACAAAGTTTAAGAATAAACACCAACCTATGGCAACTATCTTAACATCCTGATCTCTCTAGTGAAGTTTCAATAATGAATTCCTAATAGATGTAAATAAGAATCAATCTCTCGATCTATACTCTTACTTATAATGAACATTCAATTACTTAAATGCAAATGATACTATTAAGAAATTTTGTACTAAAGATAACTTGTAATAATAAGAATAAGCAAATATTAACAAAGTTGTTCAAGATTCTAAAAGACATCATTCAAAGAGTTGCAAAGAAGAATATGTTGGGAATTATCAGTTACATGCATCTCATGCATAATCGGAATTTAAAATTTTTAACCAATAGATCTGATCTTCCCATGAATTTACAATATACATATTAATGAGAATAAGAAAAATCACTTTTGATTTTTGTTGAACAGTTGAGTTTCCTTTTCACCGGGTTGTCGCAAACCACATTGTCCAAAATTTTACACCTCTAATGAGTAATCCACACTAGAGAAGGATTGAATGAACCAACAAAGGAGAAGAATAAGGGCTGGCCAAAATCCCCTTGATGCTAGCAAGGGGGTGGCGGCTAGGGTTGAGAGAGTGAGATAAACTCTTTTCTCTTAATTGTTTACCTTAACCCTAATACCCTATTACTTGGATTTTTATAGTTAGGTAAAAAATCAAACTTCATAATAGGATTGGGATCAATTAAATCCAATTCAAGTCCTTTCATAAAAGACTATGCACAAAACCAACAAACTAGGCCCTTTGTGCATATACTTGGATTTAATCACCCAAATGAATTCCAAATCCATCCAAATTAAATATGTGGGCTCTATAACACTTATGAAATATATTTAATTTATTTTGGTCTAATAATTAGGCCTCTAAGGCCTTCTACCAGGGCTTGGCGTGTAACCCTTCCTTTGGAGGGTTTTTGCGCCAAAACCATTCTGCTGGGCCTCGTTTAATTTTTCCAATGGATCTATTAATTATTATATTAGCCCTATAATACTTATAGTCCAATAATAATTAATTATGAAATACATTATTTCAATTAGGTCCATTTTACATAATATTTCTAAAAAGTTCTGCGAACAATTTTACTTGATCATAATAAATTAAACTCTTTAATTAATTATTCTATTATTCACTTCTCTATTCCCATAATAATATCAAATATTATTATCCTTGTCATTTTACCATTTTATCCTTTTTCTCTATATGTGTGTGACCTATTGAATTCCTGTCCATATTGGCAGTATAATATGTAATTGTGAGTTTTATTCAAAACTCACATGATTTAAACTCCTTTAAATCATTTTATCAATCCCTGTTGATATTTATGATACATTATTATACAAGTCATGATTGGCCTCTAGCTAGGCATCATGACAATCTAAATGTCAGGAAAGTCAAGTGGTTTGACTATACCCTTCCATAGAAACAATTACCGTGCAATTACTCCTTTCACCACTCTTATCTCAATTAGATTCCGAGTATGGATTTCTATCAACTCATATAAATCTAATTATGTATGTTCTATTAATTTAACAATTTTCCCAAAATGCCCTTCATGGATCTCTATCCATCTTTGCATATTACTCTGGCCAGAGATTCTCTGAACAAGGTAATTATAAAATCATACGAGATAACTTCCCTTAATAAATCTGGGATAGTGAATCCTTTGTCAATAACTCAACTATCTTCAAGTAGGTCATGATATATCTAACCTCCTAACTATGTTCACCTCCAGTTAGAAGTAATCAGTTATGGAGTCAAAGTATACCACTTGCTACTTAAGATAACTTTGGTGATCTCAAGTCTAAGGATACTTGGACAACCGCTATGAAGAGATTCCTCACTGACATAGATTTAATATTCATGTGAGGATTTTCTTTGCAGGTCTCCAATGAACTTATTCTTCTAACAAGCATCCACATGTTAGCTTTGATTTTCTTCCATAATCACAGTTATGAGAACCACTGCTTGAACCATTCAAGAAGCATAACATATGCTAGTCTGTCTGAATTAACAATGTCCTATCTTGTTAATTCTATGACTAGGGATATTTAGATATTAACACATTTGCATGCAATAGACATCTCATATCATGAATACTTTCATGATTGCCTTTGCACTGTATTTATAATATCTAGGACTTCATTTATTAATTTAAGATTTACAAACTCATGTATTTAAACATAGCATTTATAAATGAATGATGCCTTTTATTAAGAATATGAGTTCATACATATGAAATACATCCCTATTACATGGGCTCTAGGGCATACTCTCTAACAAAATAGACAATTGAAAGATAAATAAAAAGATGATCTCTCAATCCTTTTACTCATAAATGATTTCTTCTCCTTCTTTGATCTTTGTCTTCCCTTCAAAAGATAAAATTAATCACTCTCTATCTCTTATCTATTATGAAGAATTATTTCCTAACTCTCCTTTTTTCCTCTTTTATCTTCATTGCATTTATAGACTCCTTGTCAAACATTACATCTCTTTAAACATCCTTCTAGAGATACACAACCCTTGGTGAAAAGTCATGCCTCTTTAAAATTTGAATTGCATAATCACCATTTATATTTATAACTTTGTCAAGCTTTGTGACCCTTTAAGTATCCTTCCAAATTAAAGCAACACAACTCTTTGAGTACCCCTTTAGAAGTACACATCATTTGGTGAAGAATCATGTCCCTTTGAAGTGCCTTTTGAAAAATAACTACCCAACATCTCTCTTTATCGCGCTCGTGATAGAACACGAACCCTCAAAGTTGACTTTCTTCTGGTTTGACCTGTCTTTTCTTCTTCCTTGCTTTGTCGCACTTGCGACTCCACCGTGCCCCTGACGGGTCTTCTTCATTTGCTTGTTTTTCTGCCATTTTCTCCATTAGTTTAGCTCTTTTACTCCCTACACACACTTACAGTAAAAATACATAAAGGCACCATGTTTTAAAATTAGATATTTACTTCACAACAATATACACAAATAACACATCAATTAACTCACATCAATCTCCCACACTTAACCTTTGCTTGTCCTCAAGCAAAAAGTTAAAATGCAAGAACACAAAACACATTAACAACAAAAAACAACATAGAGCTTTATACCTTATAGATACTTGGTAACAAATGAAACAACTTCCATTTCACAATCCACTAGTCTATGTCAACAAATTCCCAAGCGATATCATGATTATTCAAGCTTTAACATCCATGAACACCTAACTAAAGAATCATGAGAATGCAAAATAAAAGAGTATAAGCACCTTAAAAATCAATTTTCTTACAATATGCACCAATCATGGCAAATGTCAGATTGCCTAGAGTAACTATCTCTCTTAAGCAAACACTTGTCCTCACATCACTCCAAAAAGTAGTGGCTAGTGTTTACTCTCCACTCCCTAGTATATCATTACATATCATAAGCTTGTAATAAGTAAAAATCTCCACTACTAGCACAAAGTCCATGCATAAAATCAAAGGGTCTTACTAAAGGTTGTAACTTGGTTTAGGCAATAGGTAGGATAAATTTGGTTAAGTAGCTCAAAATGAGGAGAAGAAAAGAATTACTACATCACATGAGACTTACAATCTATCAAGATAGCATGATACATGATATATTTGCACATTAAGGGTTATTCTTTACCCTAAATCCCCTTTTCTTTCCTTCCATGTCCAAAACTTTATTTTTTTTCTTTTTTTAGACTTATTTGTTCTTTTATTCTTGTTTTTTTCTTTGACTTATACATAAAGGAATTTAAAATTAGTATCATGTACCAACTAAATCGAATTTGTCTCAATTGACATAATAAAACTAATCCTCCCACAAAAAAGGTACCAAAAGAAAGGTTTAATGTTTAAAAAATGGATTAAGGCTAATAATTGTGCTTTTCCAACAAAGAAATGGCTCATAGATCAAAATTGGCTACTTAAAGTAAAAAGGTTGGTATATTTAAGTAAGTCAAAATTGGTTATTCTATTGCCCTTATCATTTTTCATGCATAACTTATACTAAATGTAATCTCAAAACTTACTCATAACAAGTTCTAGAGTGCATGGTATAAAAGGGTACTCTTACAAGAAATTATGTCATCATCTAGACTCAAAATCTCACAATGGTAAAGATAAAAGTCACTCTAAGCAATGCTTCATTAACTCAATCAAAGATACATGTATAAAGAAAAATAACTTAAAAATAACCTATACCAAAGCACTTTGCCTAAACATAACCCTTCATAAGTGCACACAATATACTAAAGCAAGTAATCAAACAATATTGCCAAAGAATTTCATCAACTACACCAATAATCGCAAAATACATGAAATTTTATACTAAAAAATGTTCCCAAATATCACAAAATATAAAAGCTTTATAAACACACAAACTACATACAACCTAAAAACAACACCCTAGCTTCCCCACACTTAAAGAACACAATGTTCTCATTGTGTAAGAAACATATTATCTAAAAACACAACACCAAAAATAAATCACAAAATAACAAAATAAATAAATACAAAAATAAAATGGAGTAAATGAGACTACCCTTAAGAATGTTCACTTGGAGAGGCATGTAGATAAGGACTAAACTCGATATTTTGCTTATGGAAAAATAACATCAACATGCGAGTCATACTCTTGTGGTTTCTACTCAATTCTCGAATTTAGGCCTCTATATTCTTGAAGCGAACCATGGTTAAAACTACAACAAAATATCAAGAACCCATAAATAAAACAAATAGCAAAAAAGGGAAGAGGCAAACTAAATATTGTAAAAAGAAAGAAAGAAATAAAAAGAATTTGTATATGGGCAAAAAGAAAATTTGGAAATTTAAGAAAGAATATGAAAAGACAAATAAAAATTCAAACTTAAAAGATATTTCAATAGTTGTACCATTTAAAAACCCTTAAAATTTCAAAATCCAAAAAAAATGATGAGGAAAGGGTTGCACCTGTGACAGGTCTTCTTCATTTGCTTGTTTTTCTGCCTTTTTCTCCATTAGTTGCAGCTCCTTTACTCCCTATGTACACTTACAATAAAAACACATAAAGGCACCATGTTTCACATGAAAACTTAATTAAAATTAGATATTTACTTCACAAAAACATACACAAATAACACATCAATTAACTCACATCACCGGCTTCCTCTAGAAATACTAACCTCTTCAAGTAATTCTGAATGTCATAGTATCGAGATTTTTCATCATCCATTTCAATATCTATTACTTGCTCAACTTTGAAGTACGGCTTGTTAGAACTCCAAATCAAAACTGGCTTCATACTTACTACTTTCAGATTATCCCACATTGACCCCAAGGTAGCTAAGGCATCTGCCAATAGGTTTTCCTAAAACTGACCACTCAAGGCTTTGAAACATTTGTGCTAAGGCAATAACCACTCTTCCTTTACTGACCATTCACCTCTCATTTGATAAACTACCAAAGATAAATCCCCGAATACTTCTGTGAATTTTGTCCCCACAGCTAGTAAGGCTTTTAACCTAAAGATGCAAGCTTTGTACCTTAGTTTTTTTTAGCTAAAGGTAACTTTTCTCCCTCTAGGGTTACTAGAATCACTCAAGCTCCAGCTCCTTTGTTATTCATAGCTTCATCGAAGTACATTTGCCAACCTTATACCATTATAGTTGTGATATGCTCATTATGAAACTCGTAGGTTATCTCTTCTCCCTCTAATGGTTAATTAGCTAAGAAATTTCCCACACCTCTTCCCTTAATGGTTTTCTTAGTGATGTATTTGATATCAAATTGCTATATAAGGATTAACCATCTACCCATCTTCCTTAGAAGTAAGGGTGTTTCCTGCAAATACCTAAGAGGATTTTGCTTAGCTACAACTTGTTTTCTGTAGGAATGGAAGTAATGCCTCAGTTTCTTCAAAGCCTAGATGACTGCTAGATGAATCTTTTTAACCTCTATATACTTAGTCTCATATGGTAGAAACTTATTCCTATGGTAATAGATAGTGTACTCAATTTCAAAGCCATTATAGCCCCTATTGAACTATTCTTTATGGCTAAATACAAGATTAAAGGCTTACTTGCCCGTGGCAGTCTCAACACTGGTGGGTGCAGAAGATATTCTTTGATGATCTTAAATGCCTTTTAACAATCTTCATTCCAAACAACTAGTTGATCCTTCTTATGTATTGAATCTTGCCTAGAAATCCTCTAACCTCTTTTTCCTTCTAAGGCACAGGCATCTCTCTGATGGCTTTCACTTTTTTTGGATCTATCTCTATTCATTTTTGGCTCACTACGTGTCCTAAGAGCTTACTTGAAGTAACTCTAAGTATGCACTTTTTGGGTGGCCAAATTGATCATCATATCATCTATGTACACCTCTATCTCTTTATGGATCAAGTCATCTAATATCCTAGTTGCCATCCTCTAGTAGGTGACACTGGCATTCTTAAGTCCAAAAGGCATAATTCAATAAGCGTGGGTACCCCACTCGGTGATAAAAGCTATTTTAATCCCATCCATGATTTTGTTCAGAATCTAATTGTACCCAACATAGCCATCCACAAAGCTGTATATGGAACAGGCAGCTCCACTATCTACTAAGACATCTATGTAAGTTAAGGGAAAGTCATCCTTGGGGCAAGTAAGGGAGAGCAACGATTGGTTTGGTTCAATAACCGAACCAAACCAAAATAACCAAAAACGAAGTTTCATTATTTTTATCAATCGAACCGAACCAAAGTTTTAGAATAATCGAATTTAAATCGAACCAAAATTTTTGATCGGTTTGGATCGGTTAACCAAAAAATCAAAATTTAAAATTATTTAAAAAAATAAAAAATATTGTGTCTAAAAATTATAAAAAATTATAAATCATAATATACTAAAGTAAAAATATCTAAATTGTACAAATAAAAGATCAAATTAAAGAAATAATCCCAAAATATATAATAAATAATACAACAAAACCATTAAATAAATTTTTTTATTTAATCAATTTTCAATTTAATTGTCAAAATTCTAAATTATCACCTAAAAATAGATATTAATAATTGGTAAATTTACTCATATAATTTACAACTAAAAATAATACAATTTATATGTATAAAATAATTATTCAATAAAAAAATTAAAAAAATTATATAATTATATAAATTTCGGTTTAGTTCAGTTTCAATGCGATTTTTTTCTTAAAAAACCGAATCAAAAAACCAAAATTTCTTAAAATTGGAAATTGAAAACCGAATCGAAAAACCAAACCAAATTAAAAAAATCGGTCTGTTCGATTTGGTTTTTCGATTTGGTTCGATTTTTGCTCACCACCAAGGGCAAGCTTTATTTAAATCTCTATAGTCTATATAGACTCTAACCTTTCCATCCTTCTTTGCTACAGGAACTACATTCGTTAACCATATTGGGTATTGATCCTCTCCTAGGAACTTGGCCTCTATATGCTTCCTGACTTCATCTTTAACCTTTTCAGCCCATTTCAGCCTAAGTCTCCTAAGCTTCTGCTTGACCAGCTTATAGCTTAGATAGGTTGGGATGGCATGTTTAACTATTTCTTGATCAATTTCGGGTATGTCTTTATGGGTCCAGGCAAAGACTCTTTTAAATTTTTTCTGGCAAATTTTTTCTCTCTTCAGGAGTTATAACTGATGCTAATAAGATTTCTTTGGGATTTTCTTTTATTATGAGATTAAATGAACATGTATTTTTTGAGTTAATGTCAAAAATGAATGATTCATGATTATGATTATGCATATCAAAATAAGAAGAAACATCACACAAGTAAGCAAATTTGTTCATCTTATTAATATAATCAAAAAAGAAATCATTGTTCTCATAAAAAAGTTTTGAAACATAAATAATGTCAATGAAAGTATCATCTTCATTCTTGGTAGCATCAGATGCCTCTCAAACTTCTAGGTTTGGCTTGAGTGGATCTTCAATTTGAATCTTCTTTTTGCCCTTTTTTTGAATGGCAAACAGCTTTTCAATCATGATCTCTTCAGGCACTTCCTTGTCCCAAGTTAAATGATGCAAAAGAATCTTCTCATCCCAAAATCCTTTAACTTGCTTGATAATCCCTTGTTCCCAATCAAAGACATTATTAAATAGCTCCAAGCTATGAACTATCTTGTCTCCCACAAATTGAGGCTAATTTTCCCTATAGTATAGGTAAACTCCCAATGCTCGTATAAAGCTCTTGGAAATATGAGGAATCTCCTTTGCTGCTTCTTTTCCTTTGCTTTTCTGACCAAGACCAGCATAACCTAACCCTTTTCTATTCTTCTATCCCTTGGTAGTCATTAGAGTTTGTACTTCTTGAGAATTCTTACCCAAACTAGCTTTAGGTAAGAAATGCATTTTCTTCAACATAATGATTACTTGTGAAATATTAGCAAAACCACCTTCACTTTCTTCATCACTGATAACAAATACATGGAACCCATTGAAAGGCTACTTAGTTATCTCTAGCACAAATACTTGATTTTCTTTCACAGCTTGATGGTGACCACCTAACCATTATAAGGTATCTTAATAATTTGATGTAGCATATAGGGCACTCCACCTAACTTATGGAACTATGGCCTTCCAAGTAGCATAGAAAAATTGGCAAAAATAGGTAATAACACAAACTCAGCTTCAATTTCAATTGTTCTTATCTTCACTATAGCCTTGAAGGTTCCCGCAACTTGCCTCTTTGAATTATCATAAGCAAAAATGGTCAAATTCAATTTGTTGAGCATACTTTCATTCATCCCAAAAGTAAGAATTGCAACCAGGGGACACACATTGATAGATGACCCATCATTGACCATTATGCACGATGTTTGCTTACCATTCACTTACGCTTTAATTTAGAGAGGACGATTGTGGTTTCTACCTTCAGCAGGAAGATCAGCATTGGAATACACAACATTCTCTCTCGTTCCTCCCTTGACTAAGTCCAACAATTAAGAAGGTGAAATGGTAGTGGAAATAGTAAACTCACTCAAACTAGCTCTAGGGAAGAAATGCATTTTCTTTAACATATTGATTACTTGCGGAATATTAACAAAACCACCTTCACTTTCTTCATCACTAATCACAAACACATGGAACCCACTGAAAGGCTGCTTAGCTATCTCTAGCACAGATACTTAATTTTCTTTCATAGCTTTACTGGTGACCACCTGACCATCATAAGGTATCTTAATCATTTGATGTAGTGTAGAGGGAACTCCACCTAACTTATGGAACTATGGCCTTTTAAGTAGCATAGAAAAATTGGCAAAAATAGGTAATAACACAAACTCAGCTTCGATTTCAATTGGTCTTGTCTTCAATATAACTTTGAAGGTCCCCATAGCTTGCCTCTTTGAATTGTCATAAGTAGAAATGGTCAAATCCGATTTGTTAAGTATACTTTCATTCAGCCTAAAAGAAAGAATTGCAACTAGGGAACACATATTGATAGAAGACCCATCATCAACCATTACATATGATGTGTGCTTACTATTCACCTGAGCTTTGACATAGAGAGGACGATTATGGTTTCTACCTTTATCAGGTAGATCAGCATTGGAATACAAAACATTCTCTCCTGTTCCTCCCTTGACTAAGTCCAAAAATTTAAAAGGTGAAATGGTAGTGGCAATAGTAGACTCACTCAAAGCTTCAATCAATTTCTGTTAGCGATGGAGACTGCCTCAACAAATCCCAAATAGAAATTTAGGCCTATGTCTTCTTCAGCTGCTTTATGATTTATTTCTCGTCAGTCTCTTTCTCTATGGGCACTACTACAAGAGTCGATTGTTTCTCAATTTCAGGGGCCACCCTTCTATTTTTAGTGACCACCTTCACTTTCTTCTCTTCCTGCACCTCTTTTTTGCTTTTACTGGCTGAACTTCAGATATCAATGGGTACCATAGCTGCTTTATCTTCACTCATGGTGGGGGAATCCTAACAGTTAATCATAAAAATTAGCAAATTTTCTTCACTTGGAATTGTTGCTTTGGGGTTAGAATGAGTAATGGCCACGTACTCATTCCCAAATAGGTCTTTCATCACATAACACTCAGGCAGATTAGGCCCAATCATGAAAATCGAAGGCAGAACAACATTGTATCCTTCTTTCTTCTTTTTCTCTCTCTTTTTAGGATCCATAATCTATTTGCTGCCTATCAAATCTTAAATCTTATTCCTTAAGGTGCAACAATAATCAGTGAGATGCTTGGTATGCTAATGGTAAGCATAGTGTTGAACTTTCCTATGGTAGGGCAACCTTTGACTCTTAGTAGGCCTCAATCGCAATGCCTGAAGCTTCCCTTCCTTACTCAATTGATCCAAAACCCAAGACAATGACTTTTTGAGATTGGAGTAGTGCCTCTAATTAACCTTTTGTAGCAAACACTTCAGTTGTCTTCTTAGTTTTATTTGCTTCACTGTTGCTTTCGATTACCTTGTTATTGCCAAAGTTCCTCCTTGCACCTTTATTATTGTCTCTTTTGGCTAAATAATCACCCTCAGCCTCTATGGCTATGTCCTTCAAAGACTCCCAATCCTTCAACTCCTTCATCTTCAAGCTATCCCTTAGGTAAGGACTTACATTTTAAATGAAGAGCATGATTTGGTCAGCTATCTTAGGCTTCCTCTTCATCTCCATTATCTTGTTCCTCTACCTTATCAAGTACTCATGAAAGGACTCATCATGCTTTTGTTGAAGCAATTCGAGATCTTTTAAGGTAACTTCTATTCTTATGCTGCAATCATATAGCTTAAGAAATTCTTCGATCAACAAATCCCAATCTTCCTTAGTGCACCTATCTAGCCCATGATACCAGTCTATCATTGGCCCTATTAAACTCAAATAGAAATATTCCTTCTTTTGTTTTTTAGTCAAGGTGGTATCTTTCATGATTAGTGTATACTGCTAACATGTGCAGAAGGATCTAAAGTACCATTAAATCTCGATAAGTCAGACATTTTGAACCTTTAAGGTAGAGGCTTGTCCCCATCTAAATCACTATTCTCAAGGTTCATTCCCCTTCAACCAGACAATAACCTGGATATTGCTTTAATCTTCTCTTCCATTTTCTTGAAGGCTGAATCCTCGACACTAGGACCCTTACTTTTCATATTCATCATAAGAGGAACATTTTCTTCATCCTCTTCCTCAATATAATCATTTTCTAGCTCATGCCTCCTCTCCCTCTTTAGTGTATCTCAAAGTGTAGTAGCATCTACTGCAGTAACTTCCCTAACATGCGTTGGCTTTGCTATCTCGTAATCAGGTGTTGCAGGTGTTTAGCACTGAAAAAGCCACCAACCTACCAATTATGGCCATTAACCTCTTTTTAAAATCCTAAGACCTCCTATCTAGTCTCCAATCTAATTCATCACTTGTCACCGAAGGCCCTAACACAGAAGTGGCCAACCTTTCCTTTAAAGATAGAAACCTTACTGACTCGTCCATAACCCTCCCAGTCTTATTCAATTGTTCATCATCCATTTCTAATTCTATTTCTTGTCTACTTTCTAATAGCTGGCTTAAACTCAACTCAGAACCGACCTCTTATTCCAACCCTGAACTTAATTTTGACCTTAGCCCTAGCAACTCAGATATCAATCTCTGAACAAGGCAACTATCTAAACCTCTAGACCACTTAAGTAAATCTATGATGGCTGTAAGAGTCAAATGTCAGGAATGATGTATGAACATGGTATATACATGATGTATGGATGCAATGAATACTTTCATTAGACGTTAATCACAATCACATACAAGCATAGACAAAGCCTTCCAACCTTATTACTCTTACACCGAAGGTCGTACAGTCTCTTTCCTACGTGAGCTTAGCCCATTGGTCAATAGGGTATTCGATGGACACATATGGTGCATGATGGAAAATCGACAACATAACCTCTTTTAATTAGAAGTACAAGCATATGGATTTTGACCACTATGTATTTTGACTAACTCATATAGATCAAGTTGGGTTTGTTAAGGCATGGCAGGCTTTGACTTGCACCCTTCCAATTTATTTGAGTATAGTCAATATGTAAAGGTCCATATAGCAAGCAAAAGTTGTTATGGTTATACAACTTAAAGGAAGTTTCTATTGTAATTACATTAGCTTAAGTCAGGGTGATGAAACTTTAAGGCTACCCAGGTATGGTCCCGGCTAATAGGTTTATCTCATCACAAGCATATCGACTAATGGGTCACCATTTTATATACCATTTGGTATAAGACTTAGGCTGATCGGTCTCCTTGACACCTCCCCATATTAAGTGAATGTAAGGTGTGTTTCAGGATAGCATCGGGGCTATAAAGGGATGCCTAACTTAGTTCTAAAGGAGATAGGATTAATAGGAAAAACTTAATTATAAAAAATGTAAACAATATGCTTTTAGGAGCAAGGTCTCTTTAGTCCCTAGTGGAGTAGCCACTGTGACGCATGTTGGGGTCCATTTGATTTTGGTTAGGTTCTCAGAGGCTCACTTTTAGGGTCCAAGACCAAATAAGGCTCACTATTAATCATAAATTAGTCACTTCACAATAGAGTGGGTTTCAAACATAGTCTATTATTGATGGTCAACCTATGAAGGTGTCTAAAGTGGGCTCAAAGAGGTAGGTGTCATGGATTCACTATCCAATAGAATGTTGGGAAATGAATCTTGACCTTTTGATGCCCAAACTGAGAATGGTGTTTGGGACTTCACTCTTATTTGGCACTTTAGTTAAGTGTTGTTTTATAATTGAGTTTTAAATATTAATCCACTACCTACCTTCTTACATAATGCATTACGATAAATAAACACTTCATTCACATAAGAAAATGATAAATTAATAAAAGTCCTACTTAAATAATTACATAAGCAAATCATCCCAAAAAAGAGAATAACATACAAAATGAAATAGCATACATAAAATGGGGAGTCAATTAAATTTTGGGAACATTGATTCCCTTATACATGATATTTACTAAAAAAAGATAGAGAACCTTAGTTTTTTTTATGAAAACGCGAGATGAGTGATCCCATTTGGGAGAAAATGAGGCTTTCTTTTTATGGTGTGATTTTGGGTTAAAATTAGAAAATTGTCCATTTTATTAAGGAAAATCGATAAATTAATAAAAATGATTTAAAGTGAATTTTCCAATTTGACATGAAAAAATCATTTTATTACTACCTATTACATTCCCAAAAAGGAAATACATCCAAAATAAAAAATATAATAAAAATAAATAAAATAATCCTAAATGCAAAATAATGAAAAGAGAGAGGGAAAATCGATTGGGACATAACTCTTGATGTATGATCACACCTCGAGAATTCCAAAAGCACATAAAATAATTTGCTCACCCAAAAGAAAGAAAACTAATCAATTAGCATGTTAAAAGTATATGAATATTAAAGATAAATGAAAATAATGAGTCAGAACCACCATAATAAAACAGAATAAAGTTACAGAGCAGAATATACATGAACAAAAATATAAAAAATACATTAAAAAAATTTTAAAAGAGTCACTTAAATGCAAAATAAGGCGTTAAAATACAATAAAAAATTAAAGAAATCAAGCCACGGACGTCCCTAGTAAGTGACGAACACCCGAAGTAAGAGAAGGGATGGGAAGAGGAGAAAACGCCTCGGCGTTCCATCTGTCGCCTTAATAGACAGGCATCTATAATGATTTTTCATGCCTGTCACCTAAAAACAGACATAAAAAATCAAATTTTTGAGACACAATAACTGTAAAAAATCTAAACAAGTCTTAAGCACACAATTTATATTCCTAAAGCATGCTAGATCTAAATATAACCCCCAAATCTTACTTTTAACCAAGTGATGACTGCAAATAACATTTAAAATAGAATTTAAAAAAAAGAAATATAGCACACATTCAAGGAGAAAAATAAACTCAAACACATTATTCTAACACATTAGACAACTTTAGATCATTATAGCATCATGAAATTGAACAAACTCAAATAGAACAATGTAAAAACATGCATTATAGTACTATAAACATGCTTGTATATTCACATGATTATGAAGATGAGTTAAAGAGAGAAAGAGAGGAACCTAGAATATTACCCTCAAGATATTCTAATTTTGTAGGATTAGAAACGTCAATCTCTGCTCCAATCCTCGATTTTTGTGTTAAAAAAATAAAGAGATTTTTTATGCCTTTTTTTTATGAAGAGTCTATATTGAACTTTTGGTTTCAAAGAGAAAAGAATTAATTTATTTCTCTTCAAAAATCCTATTCTTTTCAAAGTCTCCCCTATCTTTTAAAAAAACCTAATTTTGGCTTTTGTATCTGGAAGAGAGTTGGAAACCCACTCCAACTCCAATTCTCCATATATGGAAAGATTAAACCCCTTGAAATTCAAAATCAAATAAAAATTGAATCTTATCCTCTATCTTTCAAAACTGAAAAAATTGAATAATTTGGAAATAACTTTAAAGACGAATGTCCATCATAGATAAATGGCTGTCCCTCATGCGATTTTTCAAAAATTATAAAAATGCCCCTAATTTGACCCAAATTAGAAGGAAGTTACCATAGACGGCCGTCACACTTATGACAGATAACTGTCTGTCATGATTAAAGGCCAAAGTTTAGGCTTTTGATGCTCCTTTGCTGAAATTCAAAAGACACATCGAAAACCATAAAGTTTCTATGAAAATATAAAATTCGAGGTCGGAGCTTCGTGATTTGTGTTCTCTATCAAAAATATACTACTTTCCCATCATTGAGTAACTTTGATTTAGGTTTTCTTGGGTCATGGTGTCTACACATGGTACAGACCCAAAAAGACTAAATCTAGCTATATAAGAGGTAGTTAAGAAAAAGGTACCAAAGTTGCTAGATGTAAGTATTATTCATCCTATCTTAGATAGTGGTTGCATGAGTCCAGTCTAATGTGTCTTAAAAAGGGTGGTATGACTATAGTGACCAATGAGCAAAATGAACTCATTCAAACTCGCACAGTTATGGGTTGGAGAGTATATATTGACTATAAGATTAAATAATGCTACTAGAAAATATCATTTTACATTACCTTTTATTGATCAAATGTTAGAAAGGTTAACTAGGAATAAGTATTATTATTTTCTATATGGGTATTCGGGTTACATATAAATACCAATAACACCCGAGAATCAGGAAAAGACAACTTTTACATGCCTATATGAGACCTTTACTTATAGACATATGCCTTTTGGCTATGTAATGCACTGGCTACATTCCAATAGTGTATGATGGCCATCTTCTATGACTTTGTTGAAAAGTTCATAGAAGTGTTTATGGATTACTTCACCATTTATAGGTGCATTTTCAATAGCTGCCTAGCCAACTTAGATTTGGTATTGGCTAGATGTGAGAAAACAAACTTGGTGCTTAATTGGGAAAAGTATCATTTCATGGCTAGAAAAGGGATAGTGTTATGTCACAAAATTTGAAAAAAGGGATTAAAGTTGACAAGGCAAAAATTGATGTCATAAAAAAGCTTCCTCCTCGAACTAGTGTCAAAGGTGTTATGAGTTTTCTTAGTCATGTGGGATTCTACCATATGTTAATTAAAGACTCATTGAAAATTGCCAAACCACTTTCTAATTTGTTAATGAAAGATGTTGCATTAAACTTTTTTAATGATTGCTTATAGGCTTTTAACTTGCTAAAACAAAAGTTAATTATAGATCTCGTAATTTATTACCAAACTGAAATTTGCCTTTTGAGATCATATGTGATGCAAGCATCCATGACAGGGGTGTATATTTAGACAAAGGAGAGAGAAGGTCTTTCATACCATCTATTATGCAAGCCATACATTATTAGGTGTACAAGTCAATTACATTATTGCTAAGAATGAGCTTCTTGCAGTTGTATTTTTGTTTAAGAAGTGTTGACCATATTTTGTTAGAGAAAAAGTGCTAATTTGGTTGAACCATACAACCTTATGACACTTATTTGATAAAATGGGTGTTGTTGCTTTAAGAGTTTAATTTAAAGATCAAGGATAAAAAAGGAGTAAAGAACTTTATTGCTGACCATCTATCTCGCTTGGAGCATCATCATATGGAAAAAGGGAAATTTTTGATATATTCCTAAACGAGCGAATTTATGTGATTTATGCTTGTGAAGTTTTGATTCCTTGGTTTGTTCATTTTTGCCAAGTTTCTTGTAAGAGGATTTATTCTAAAAGATTTTAGCTACCAATAAAGGAAGAAGCTAAAGTCTGATATGAAGCATTATTTGTAGGATTATCCATATTTGTTCAAGCTATGCTTTAACCAAATTTTAAGGAGGTACATTCTAAAGGAAGAACAATGGGACATCATCAAAGCCTGTCATAGAGCCAAAGCAAGTGGACATCATAGATCTAATAGGATGGTAGCAAAGTTTTACAATTATGGTTATTTTGGCCTACATTGTTTGATGATGTTAACCTTTTATGTTAAGTTGTGATAGATGCCAAAGAATACGTAATATTTCTAAGAGGGATAATATGCCACTTAATGATGTATTAGAATTTGACATATTGAAAGTCACACCCATAGCTAACTGATCGCACCCTAGGAAAGGAAAAGGCTAAGTTACAATCATTAGTCATGACTCTTTTTCCAAAAAAAAGTATATAAAAAGTTAAGAGAAAGTTAGAAGAACGGGGGGGATTTTGGTTGCTGCAACCCATCTTAGCATCCTTCTCTTTAGTTTTTCAAGTTTTTCAACTTTAAATACTAGCTTTCAAGTTTGATTTTCAATTATTCTGTCAAGGAGAGATATAGAAGCTTACCATTCCATTGTTTACAAGAGAAAAGTACACTGAAGGTAATATTATAAAGATTTTCTTCTTCTTGGCCTAACTTATGTACATTCACTCTTGAATGCTATAAAATCAACCTTTAGGTGATTTTTTAGCATTTTTTCTTATTTTAGATAGCTTTATATTGTGAAACACACTTGAGGATAATTACCATATGGTAGAACCATTATAAGTTGTTTGTTTTAAAAGTTTTGTTTTTTTATTAGTTTTTAATTGGTTTTAACTTATAGCTTATTTAAAAGATTTCTATCGAAGGTTTTAAATTTTTTTTCCTCCTTTTTACCCTTTTGGGTTTTTCGAATTTCAAACCCATAAAGGGTGGTGAGCAAAATAGAGAGGGAAAAAGAGAGTCATTATTTTGAAGTGACTTATGACTATGACTCACCATAACTTAGTCTTCTGTCCCTTTAATTGTTAACCTAGCTAATTTGTACCTGTGAAATGTTAGTCATGGGTGTGATTCATCCATCACGCCTGTGACTTTAAGTCACAAGGGTGTAAATATAGGTCCTAAGGCAACCCAAATCGAAGTTACCTAGTGATTCATTCGTGATTTTCACACTTTTCTAAAATGTTTTTGTGAGTCTTGATTTTTCATTTCTAGGGCATAAGAAAAGAGTTTGAAAAATCTTCCAAAATAGGGCTCTTTTATGATAGACAACCGTTTTTCATTGACAGATGCCCATCTGTGACCATTTATTCCTGGCTGTCTCCTAGCAGACGGCTTGTTTTGGCTATTTGTGGTCATTTCTATAGACACCAGTCTATCACTCATAGACGTTCATTTATGGGATTTTTTTCCAGAATTTCCACATTTTCTTTTAGCAACTCAAATCAATTTTTAATAGGATGATTTTTAACTAGATTTTCGAGGATTTCTTGGGCAGAATCTTAGAAACTAGAATTAGAAACAAAATAAAAATTTTCTTTGATATAAAAACCTAAAAAACCCTAATTTGAGAGGGGGAGAACAATTTGAAAAAAGGTAGCCATTCTTGAGAGAGAGAAAGTTAATTCTGTATTTTTGATAGGCATGAAACTCTAACATTATCTCCCATACATATCCTTCCACACAAAATATTTTAATCATTCTTTAAACCATGGAAATCATTGAAGCACGAATCTCGGAGTGTAGCTTTTAAGGTTACAAAATAGAAACTTCCTAAGGCTAATATTCTAGGTTTTCTTTCTCTCTCTAAACTATGTGCCATGAAATATGCATGATGTAATTTTATGATTTGTTGTAGTTAATCTTCTTTTAATGCCATGCTTTATGCTTTTGTGATGCCCTGAAATATATTCTTAGTATGATAATAAGAGTAGAATAACATGATTTAAAGTTAAGTTCACCATTGATGTATATTTAGATTTCTTTGATTTAAATTCTATTTTGTATGTTTATAATCATCATTGCATCTTATAAAATATGTTTTGATGTTTTAGATTATATTTGGAATGTTTTAGGACGTGTAGTATGCATGCTAAGGATTAATTATTGAATTTGCTATGTTCCTATTGATTTTAGCCTAACACTGTCTGTACATCGTGTGACAAATAGGAAGAAGGCTTCACCAATGGCCGTTTGTCATCGTAATAGATGAGACATAACAGAGCCTCCTTTCTGTCCCATCACCCTTTTTGGTCTAGTTGTCTGTCCTTGAATGTAGGCCATCTATGAGTGTTGTTTAATCTGTTTCATGTTATTACATGCTTATTTTTCATACTTAGTTCATTTTCATGCTTGGTTAAATGTTTAAATGCTATTTTAATTCCATTACATGCATTTCATGATTCTACATACTTAGTGCTTTAGTCCAGAATGCTTAGTTTCTTTATTTTCCATTGTTATTTTTTTTACTTGACATAATACTGATCTTTTATTTTCCTTGTGTGTTTATGAGTAAATTAACCTTGTATCCATTGAGACATTTGGTTTTTCAAGATTGGAGATCTCCCAGGTGCATATCGTTGTCAAATTTCATTCTTGTACTTTATTATTTATTTAGATTTATTTCCTTCCATTTATTGATTTATTTTGATGTATTATTTTTGGGGTTGTAATAGGTAGTAATAAGATGGTTTTTGCTCGATAAAGATAAAATTCATTTAAAATAATTTTTATTAATTAAATTAGGCTTTTCTAATAAAATGGAGCAATGTCTAATTGCTAACCCCAAAAACCATACAAAAAAGAAGAATTATTTTTGTAAATGTGCATGAAGGAACCAATATTCCCAACTTAAATGAATGTCCCCATTTTTTGTATGGTAATTTATTTATTCTTTTCTCACTGAAAAACTTGCTTATGTAATAGTTTGAATAGTTTTCTTTATTTGTTTCTTTTGTTTATTTGTCAATTTCTTGAATGTTTAGAATGTTTATTTATTTCTGTTGTAATGCATCATGTGAGAAAAAAGATTCGATTCATATTAAAAACTCATTTATAAAACAACACCTAACTGGGGTATAAGTAAGAGTTTGTTCCGAACACCTCTTTGGTGTGGGCCTCAAAAGTTAGAATCATTTCCTAATGTTCTGTTAGGTGGTGACTGCATGATACCTACCTCTTGGGTCCACTATAGATGCCATCATAGGTTGACCATCAAAGTGGCCAAATTATGAACATTGTAAGCCTCGTCCAGTCTTGGACCCTAAGAGCGAGCCTCCGAGAGTAAACACAGACATGAATGAGCCTGACGCACGTCACAATGGCAAGTCCACTGGGGACTAAGAGACCTTCCTCCTAAAGTATATTAGTTAAGTTCTTATTAGTGTGTTTTTAATATTAATCATATCTCCCTTCAAAATTGCATTTCTGCATTCACTTTAGAGCTTTATAATTAAGTTAGGCATCCCTATTTTTAGCCCCAGTGCTATCCTAAAGCACACCTTACGTTCAAATTAATGTAGGGATGTGTTAAAGAGAACCACCAACCTAAGTCTAGTACCAATTAGTGTATGAAATGGTGACCCATCAGTCTTTATGCTTATGATGAGCTAAACCTATTGGTAGGGACTATGCTTAGGTAGCCCTAAAGTTTCACCACTTGACTACAAGCACATGTAATGATAATAGCTTGTATGACCTTAATAACCCTTGCATGCTATGTGGGCTTTTATATATTGAATAAATTCAAATAAATTAGGTGGCACTTATCAAAGGCTGCCATGCCTCGGTGGGCCCAATCCCAATTTATTTGAATCATTTAAATACATAATGGCCAAAATTCATGCACTTTTAATTAAAAGGGGTTACGCTCTCGGTTTTTCATTGTGCACCATACACGTCAATTGGGTTCCCCGTTGATCTATAGGTTAAGCCACCTAGGAAAGAGAGTGACCTTCCAATTGGGAATAATAAGGTTGGAAGGCTATATCTTGCTTATATATGGGTGTGATTGACACCTGACATATTCATGTATTCATACATCATGCATATATCATTGTACATACATCATCATACATCATTCTAACCATTTAAATTTTTCAGCCATAGTTGACTATTCATCCAAGTGGTTTAGGGGTTGAACTAAAGTTAGAGATGGCCGAGGAAATGTCATAGGGGTAGTATGATGAGTTAAACAAAAGGCTAGACAAAAGGTTTCGGGAGTTTGAGGATAGATTGTTGGCTAAGATTGGGGGATTGCTTACTCCTTCTGGATCTCTACCTACTGCTTTCGTCTCGAACCAAATAGAGTTCAACATTATTAGGGCCACCTCTTTGGCTAGAGCTGAATGAAAAAGGAACAACCTACCTACTTCTGAAGAGGAAGAGGAAGAGGAAGAGCCAATGGTCATAAAGGACGTGAGTCTTAGGAATGAAGATGCTACCCTTAAGAAATTATATGAGAAAATTGAGATGATGGTTCGCTTGTCATTGACTGGTAATGGGATCGACCCTGAAGATTAGGATCTGAACGGTGAAGAGCTATTGCCCCAGAAATTCAAGATGCCTGAGCTACCTAAATTCAATGGCATGGCAAACCCTTCTACACATATAAAGCAATACACTCTTGTTATGAAGGGAACCATACTGAAAAAGAGGTAAAAGGTAGAGTACTTCTTCTTTAACTTGGTGGGGACAACCATTGATTAG
>CM075819.1:36051782-36174066 GCA_037975025.1 Excoecaria agallocha
AGGTTTATTTTACTGTCTTTACTGCTTTATTTAGTTAAATGGGGTGTTTACTTAATTTTATCGTAAAATACATTGTGTGAGAGAGGAGAAGGGATTAATTTTAAAACTCAATTATAAGTCAACATATAACCAAAATGCCTAATAAAAGGTATGTCACAAATACCAGTCTCTGTTTGTGTATCAAAATAAGGTCAAGATTTAATTCCCAACATTCTATTGGGTAGCGACTTTATAGCACCTGCCTTTTTGAGCCCACTAGTAAATGCCTTTACGGGTTGACCGTTAGCAATAATTTGGACTCAATCCTTTTTTATTATGAAATGGCCAGTTTATGATTAAAAGTGAGCCTCCTACGATCTCGAGCCTTAAAGGTGGGCCTCCGAAAGTGAACATAAAAATAGACATCAAGCTCCGATGTGCGTCTCACTTCTGCAAATTTTGCCCTACAACTAGCAAGGCTTCCAACCCAAAGATTCAAGCATCATACTTTAATTCATTGTTCATTACTTTGTAACTCAGTTTCTTAGCTAAAGGAAATTTCTCTCCCACTAGGGTTACTTGAATTACTCTCACTCCAGCTCCTTTGTTACTTACTGCTCCATCAAAATAAATTTGCCAACCCTGAACCGTTATTGTTGCGATATCCTCATCAAGAAACTTGTAGGTTATCTCTTCTCCTTTTAATGGCTGGTCAGCTAGTTATTCTTTTGTAGCTCTTCCCTTAATGGTTTTTTGAGTGATGTACTCGATGTCGAACTCCTGTAAGAGGATTAGCCACCTACCCATCTTCCCTAGGAGTGAGGGTGCTTCTTGTAAGTACCTAAGAAGGTTCTGCTTAGCTACAGTTTGTACTTTATGGAAATGAAAGTAATGTCTCAATTTCTTCGAAGCCCAAATGACAGCTAGATAAATCTTCTCAACTTCTATATATTTAGCCTTATATGGAAGAAACTTCTTGCTGAGGTAATAAACTGCATCCTTAACTCCAAAGTCATCCTCCTAAGCCATCAAAACCCCCACAGTACTATTTTTTATGGCCAAATGTAAGATTAAAGGCTTTCCCACCTGAGGCGATCTCAGCACTGGTGGATGTAAAAGGTATCCCCTAATGGTATTGAATGCCTTTTGATAGTCTTCATTCCAAACCGTTGGTTGATCTTTCTTAAGTAGTTTGAATATAAGTTCGCAAATCAAAGTCAACTTGGTTATGAACCTGCTTATGTATTGAATCCTACCTAGAAATCCTCTAACCTCCTTTTCCTTCTTAGGCACAGGCATCTCCCTGATATCCTTTACTTTGCCAAGCTTCTATTTTCTTTTTGACTTCATCTTTAACCTTTTCAGTCCATTCCGACCTAAGTCTCCCAAGCTTCTGCTTAACTAGCTTGTACCTCAATAGGGTGGGATGGCATAATTAATGATCTCTCAATCTATTCCTGGCATGTCCTTATAGGTCTAGGTAAAGACTTTTTCACATTTTTCAACATTCTCTCAAATTTTTATCTCTTTTCAGGAGTTATATCTTATGCTAATAAAATTTCCTTTAGGTTTTCTTTTGTTCCAAGATTAAATAAATATTTGTTTGTTAAGTTAATGTCAAATATGAATGATTTATGATCACGATTATGCATAATGAAACCAGAAGAAACATCACACAAGTAAGCAAAATTGTTCATCTTATTAATATAATCAAAAGAGGAATCATTGTTCTCATTAAAAAGTTATGAAACATAAACAATATCAATAAAAATATCTTCTTCAGTCTTGGTAGCATCAGATGTCTGCCCAAATTCTAGGTTTGGCTTGGATGGATCTTCAGCCTCAATCTTTTCTTTTCTCTTCACTTGAACAGCAAGCAATTTTTCTATTGTGATCTCTTTAGGCACTTCTTTATCCCAAGTCAAATGATGTAGAAGCATCTCCTCATCCCAAAAACCCTCAATCGGCTTGATAAAACCTTTTTCCTAGTCAAAGACATCATTAAATAGTTTAAATCCCAACACTACTTCAATTTCTACCGGTTAAGGCTCATTTTCTCCACAGTAAAGGTGGATCCATAAAGCTGGCACAAAGCTTTCAAAAATATGGGGAATTTCCTTTATTGCTTCCTTACCTTTGCTCTTTTCACTAAAACCAGTGAAACCTAACCCCTTCCTATACTTTTATCCCTTGGTAGTGATGGCAGTTTGCAGCCCTTGAGAATTTTTACCCAAATCGGCTCTAGGCAAGAAATCCATCTTTTTCAACATATTGATCACCTGTGGCCTGTCAGCAAAGATACCTTCACTCTCTTCATCACTGATCACAGACATATGAAACCCACTAAAAGGTTGCTTGGCAATTTCGAGCGTAGATACTTTATTCTCTCTCTCAGCTTTGATGGTGACCACCTGGCAATCGTGAGGTATCTTGATCATTTGATGTAATTTAGAAGGCACTCCCCCTAACTTATGGAACCATGGCCTTCCAAGTAGCATGAAAAAGTTGGTAGGAATAGGGGTAATACCACAAAAGCAGCTTCGGTTTTAATCGACATAGTCTTCACTATAGCTTTGAAGGCCCCAGTAGCTTTCCTCGTTGAATTATCAAAGGTAAAAATGGTCAAATCAGACTTGTTCGGCATACTCTCTTTTAGTCCAAAAGCAAGAATTACAACCAATGGACATACATTGATAGAGGACCCGTCATCCACCATCACATATGTTGTGTGCTTGCCATTTACTTGAGCTTTGAAGTAGAGGGGTCAATCATAGTTTCTACCTTCAGTAGGTTTAGAATACACAATATTCTCTCCCATTCCTCTCTTGATTAGATTCAACAATTCAAAAGCTAAAATGGGAGTGGCAACAGTAGACTCACTCAAAGCTTACACCAATTTATGCCTATGTGATAGAGACTGCCTCAATAAATCCCAAATGGAAATCTAGGCCCGTGTCTTCTTCAGTTGCTTTCTTATCTAATTTTCCTTAGTTTCTTTCTATATGGGCACTGCAACAGGATCTAGTTACTTCTTAATTTTTGAGGCCACCATTCCATTTTTAGTGACCGCCTTCACTTTCTTCTCTTGCCTCACTTATTCTTCGCTTTCACTGACTGAACTCCAGATATCAATGGCCACTATAGTTCCCTTGTCCTCGCTTTCAGTGGGGGAATTTCAACAATCAATCATTGAAACTGGCTAATTTTCTCCATTTGGCTTTGTTACTCTGGGGATGGAATGAGTAATAGCCATGTACTCATTCCCATATAGGTCTCTCATCACATACCATTCAGACAAATTGGACCTAATCATAAACATCAAAAGCGGTACGACATTGTATCCTCTTTTCTTCTTATTCTCTCTCTTTTTAAGATCCAAAATTTGTTTTTTGTCTATTAGATCTTAAATATTACTCCTCAAGGTGCGGCAATAATCAGTGAGATGCCCAGTATGCTGGTGGTAAGCATAATACTGATCTTGCATATGGCAGGACAACGCTTAACTCTTTACAGGCCTCGATGGCAATGGATGAAACTTTCCTTCTTTACTCAACCGATCTAACAGCCAAGATAGTAACTTATCAAGGTCAGAGCAATGCCTTTAATTAACCTTTGTAGTAGATACTTCAGTTGTCTTCCCAATTCTATTTGCTCTACTATTATTTTCAACTGCTTTGTTATTGCCAAAGTTCTACCTTGCACCCTCATTATTGGCTTTTCTAGCCAAATACTCTCCTTCAGCCTCTAGGGCTATATCCTTCAGAGATTTCCAATCCTTCAAACCTTTCATTTTCAGGCCATCCCTCAAGTAGGGATTTTCATTTTGAATGAAGAGCCTAATATAGTCAGTTGTATAAGGCTTCTTCTTCATCTCCATTATTTGATTCCTCCACCTTGTGAGGCACTCATGGAAAGACTTATCATGCTTCTATTGGAGCAATTAAAAGTCTTTCAGAGTGACCACCATCTTAGTACTGCAGTCGTATTGCTTAAGGAATTCTTTAGTCAACAAATCCCAATCCTCCTTAATGCGCTTATCCAACCAGTGATACTAGTTAATTGCAGGACCTATTAAGCTCAGATAGAAATATTCTACCTTTTGCTTCTTAGTCAATGTGGTACCTTTCATGATTAGTGTGTACTGCTTAACATGCACAGAAGGATCTAAAGTACCATCAAATCTTGACAGGTCAAGCATCATGAACCTCTGGACTAGCGGCTCATCTCCATCTAAATCCCTATCCTCAGGGTTCATTCCCCTTCCAGCCGATAATAACCTAGAAATTGCTTCAACCTTCTCTTCCATTTTCTTAAAGGCTGCATCCTCGGCACTAGGACCCTTATTCATTTTAGAAGGAATATATTCTTCATCTTCTTCTTTAATGTAATTATTTTCTAACTCATGTCCCCTTTCCCTCCTAAGCAGGTCTATAAATGTAGTTGCATTTGTTATGGCAGTGTCCCCAACATGTGTTGGCTTCACTATCTCATGAGCAAGTACTATAGGCTGAGTTCTCATGTTTTGTGTTGAGGAAGCCACCAACCTACCAATCATAGCTATCAGTATCTCTTCAAAATCTTGGAACCTCCTATTTAGCCTCTGATCAATTTCATCCTTTGTCACTGTAGGTCCTAACACAGAAGCGGCCAGCCTTTCCCTTAAAGTAGGAAACCTTATTGCCTTGTCCATAACTCTTCCAGTCTCATTCAATTGCTCGTCATCTATTTCTGACTCTGTTTCATAACTATTTTTTGACAACTGGCTTAAACTCAACTCTAAACTAACTTTTAATTTAAACCCTAAACTTAACATTGACCCTGGCAACTCAGATATTGATCTTCGAATAAAGCAACAGTCTAACTCTCTGGACCACCTAAGTGAATCTATAATGGCTACAAGAATCAAACATTAGGAGTGATGCATGAGCATAGTGTGTACATGATGTATGCATACAGTGAATGCTTTCATTAGACATAAATCACAACCACACACAAGCATAGACAAAGCCTTCCAACCTTATTACTCCTACAATAAAGGTCATGCAGTCTCTTTTCTCGATGGGCTTAGCCTATGGGTCAATAGGGTACCCAATGGATGCATATGGTGTATGGCAGAAAACTAGTAACATAACCTCTCTTAATTGAAAGAACAAGCATATGGATTTTGATTGTTATGTATTTTGACTAACTCATACAGATCGAGTTAAGCCTGATGAGGTATGGTAGCCTTTGACTAGTACCTTCCCTATTTATTTGAGTTTGGTTAATACATAAAGGTCCATATAGCATGCAAGAGTTATTATGGTTATACAACCTAAGGGCAGTAACTATTGTCATTACATGAGCTTGAGTTAGGGTGATGATATTTTAGGGCTACCCAAGCATGGTCCCCACCAATAGGTCTAGCTCATCGAGAGCATAATGACCGATGGGTCACCATTTCATGTACCAATTGGTACGAGACTTGGGCTAATGGTTTTCCTTGACACCTCCCTACATTGAGTGAATATAGAGTGTATTTTAGGATAGCACTGGGGCTATAAAGGGATGCCTAACTTAATTTCTAAGGCTTTAACATGTATGCAAAAGATGCCATTTCGAAAGGAGATAGGATTAATAGGGAAAACTTAATTATAAAAAACTTAACCAAAATGCTTTTAGGAGCAAGGTCTCTTTAATCCCTAGTGGAGTGGCCACTATGGCACATGCCAGAGCCCTGCTTGATTTTGGTTGGGTTCTCAGAGGCCTGCTTTTAGAGCCTAAGACCGGATAAGGCTCACTATTAAACATAAATCAACCATTTCATAATAGAGAGGGCTTTAAACCCAGTCTATTATTGGTGATCAACCTATGAAGGCATCTAATATAGGCTCAAAAAGGTAGGTGTCATAGAGTCGCCACCTAACAAAATATTGGAAAATGAATCTTAACCTTTTGATGCCCAAACAAAGGACAGTGTTCGGGACATCACTCTTACTTGGCACCTCGGTTAGGTATTATTTTATAATTAAGTGTTGAGTATTAATCCACTATCTCCCTTCTCACACGATGCATTGCAATAAATAAACACTACTATCATGTAGAAAAGCGATAAATAAACAAAGGGTCATATTTAAATTATTGCATAAGCAAATAATCCCAAAGAGAATAATAACATACAAAATGAATAATAACTATATTCACTCATCAAGAGCATAATGACCGATGGTTCACCATTTCATGTACCAATTGGTACGAGACTTGGGCTAGTGGTTTTCCTTGACACCTCCCTACATTGAGTGAATATAGAGTGTATTTCAGGATAGCACTGGGGCTATAAAGGGATGCCTAACTTAATTTCTAAGGCTTTAACATGTATGGAAAAGATGCCATTTCAAAAGGAGATAGGATTAATAGGGAAAACTTAATTATAAAAAACTTAACCGAAATGCTTTTAAGAGCAAGGTCTCTTTAGTCCCTAGTGGAGTGGCCACTATGGCACATGCCAGAGCCCTGCTTGATTTTGGTTGGGTTCTCAGAAGCCCGCTTTTAGAGCCTAAGATCGGATGAGGCTCACTATTAAACATAAATCAACCACTTCATAATAGAGAGGGCTTTAAACCCAGTCTATTATTGGTGATCAACCTATTAAGGCATCTAATATAGGCTCAAAAAGGTAGGTGTTATAGAGTCGCCACCCAACAAAATATTGGGAAATGAATCTCAACCTTTTAATGCCCAAACAAAGGACAGTGTTCAGGACATTACTCTTACTTGGCACCTTGGTTAGGTATTGTTTTATAATTAAGTTGTGAGTATTAATCCACTATCTCCCTTCTCACACGATGCATTGCAATAAATAAACACTACTATCATGTAGAAAAGCGATAAATAAACAAAGGGTCATATTTAAATTATTGCATAAGCAAATAATCCCAAAGAGAATAATAACATACAAAATGAACAAACATACATAAAATAGGGAGTTCATTAAATTTTGGGAACATCGGTTCCTTTATGCATGATTTTTACAAAAAAAAAAAGATAAAGACCTTTGTTCAATTTTGATAAAAACACGGGATGAGTGATCCCATTTTGAAGAAAATGAGGCTCTTTTTTATGGTGTGGTTTTGGGACAAAATTGGACATTGGTCCATTTTATTCAAGAAAATTCAATTAATTAATAAAAAATAATTTTCAAGTGAATTTTTCCATTTAACTTGCAAAAAAAATATTTTTATTACTACCTATTGCATCTCTAAAAAAATAAATACAACCAAAATTAACAAAATACCTAAATTAAATAAAAATAATCATAAATGTAAAATAATAAAGGAGAGAGAGAGTGTACGACGGAACCAATTGGGGCACAATTATCGATGCATAAACATCTCTCGAGAACTCCAAAAAGCATAAAATAATTTGGTCACACAAAAATACAAGAAGCCAATTAGTTAGCATTTTTAATCGAAAATGGGTACTAAAACAAATCAAAATAATAAATAGAACAACCATAATAAAAGCAAAATAAAGATACAAAGCAGAATGCATGCAAGCAAAAACATAAAAAATAAAATAACATAAAAAACACTTAAAATGATTTAAAATGCAAAATAATTGTTAAAATACATTAAAAAGTCAAAGAAGTCAAGCCACGAATGCCTTTGGGAGCCGATGGAAGCCCAAAGCAAGAGGAGGGACGAGATAGAGAGAGAGCACCATAAACGAGGTGTTTTCTTTCCATCTATCACTTGAAAACAAACACAAAAACTAGGATCCTCAAATAACAATTATATAAGAAAACCAAAAAAACCTTAAACGTACAACTTTCTAGTCCTAGAGCATGCCTGATCTATTTTGTTAGAGAGTATGCCCTAGAGCCCATGTAATAGGGATGTATTTCATATGTATGAACTCATATTCTTAATAAAAGGCATCATTCATTTATTAATGCTATGTTTAAATACATGAGTTTGTAAATTTTAAATTAATAAATGAAGTCCTAGATATTATAAACACAGTGCAAAGGCAATCATGAAAGTGTTCATGATATGAGATGTCTATTGCATGCAAATGTGTTAATATCTAAATATCCCTAGTCATAGAATTAACAAGATAGGACATTATTAATTCAGACAGACTAGCATATGTTATGCTTCTTGAATGGTTCAAGAAATGGTTCTCATAACTGTGATTATGGAAGAAAATCAAAGCTAACATGTGGATGCTTGTTAGAAGAATAAGTTCATTGGAGACCTGTAAAGAAAATCCTCACATGGATATTAAATCTATGTCAGTGAGGAATCTCTTCATAGCGGTTGTGCAAGTATCCTTAGACTTGAGATCACCAAAGTTATATTAAATAGCAAGTGGTATACTTTGACTCCATAACTGATTACTTCTAACTGGAGGTGAACATAGTTAGGAGGTTGGATATATCATGACCTACTTGAAGATAGTTGAGTTATTAACAAAGGATTCACCATCCCAGATTTATTAAGGGAAGTTATCTCGCATGATTCTATAATTACCTTGTTTAGAGAATCTCTAGCCAGAATAATATGCCAAGATGGATAGAGATCCATGAAGGGCATTTTGGAAACAATGGTTAAATTAATAGAACATACATAATTAGATTTATATGAGTTGACAGAAATCCATACTCGGAATCTAATTGAGATAAGAGTGGTGAAAGGAGTAATTGCACGGTAACTGTTTCTATGGAAGGGTATAGTCAAACCACTTGACTTTCCTGATATTTAGGTAGTCATGATGCCTAGCTAGAGGCCAATCATGACTTGTATAATAATGTATCATAAATATCAATAGGAATTGATAAAATGATTTAAAGGAGTTTAAATCATGTGAGTTTTGAATAAAACTCATAATTACGTATTATACTGCCAATATGGATAGGAACCCAATAGGTCACACACATATAGAGAAAAAGGATAAAATGGTAAAATGACAAGGATAATAATATTTGATATTATTATGGGAATAGAGAAGTGAATAATAGAATAATTAATTAAAGAGTTTAATTAATTATGATCAAGTAAAATTGTTCGCAGAACTTTTTAGAAATGTTATGTAAAATGGACCAAATTGAAATAATGTATTTCATAATTAATTATTATTAGACTATAAGTGTTATAGGGCTAATATAATAATTTATAGATCCATTGGAGAAATTAAAAGAGGCCCAGAAGAATGGTTTTGGCATAAAAACCCTCAAGAGGAAGGGTTACACGTCAAGCCCTAGTAGAAGGCCTTAGAGACCTAATTATTAGACCAAAATAAATTATATATATTTCATAAGTGTTATGGAGCCCACATATTTAATTTGGATGGATTTAAAATTCATTTGGGTGATTAAATCTAAGTATATGCACAAAGGGCCTAGTTTGTTGGTTTTGTGCATAGTCTTTTATGAAAGGACTTGAATTGGATTTAATTGAACCCAATCCTATTATGAAGTTTGATTTTTAACCTAACTATAAAAATCCAAGTGATAGGGTATTAGGGTTAAGGTAAACAATTAAGAGAAAAGAGTTTATCTCACTCTCTCAACCCTAGCCGCCACCCCCTTGCTAGCATCAAGGGGATTAAGAATATGAGTTCATACATATGAAATACATCCCTATTACCGCGGTACAGATGTCCATATGGCCAGCTAATTATATCCTGAGCTAGATTTTGACTGCCTGACAGTTGCTAAGAGCACAATTTCACTTAATTTCAATTCTTTACTCAGATTTTTAACTGTTTCAATTACTTTTTTTCAATATAGAATTTTATCAGCCGGTCGTTTCAATACTTTTTACACAATTTGTGAATTCTTCCACCGCAATTCACCATTTTTCACTTGTTTAATGAATTATTTCACAATAATTCAACAATTTCACTTAATACATAATCAAATTTCATCTTAAAAATATTCAATTAATTCCCATAAATTCTTTAAAAATTTATGAACATGTTATTTCATTTTTATCATCATTTTATGCCTAATTTCATCAAAATACATAAATTAAACATTATTTCTCCCTAGGGTAGGATTCGGCCAAGCTAGGAAGTCCACCATGCAAGGGTCTAAAAATTAAATTAAGCATTCAAATAGGCTTATTCAAGGTTCAATTGCATTATTCTAGTGTCAATTTCAATTACACACCATTTACTCAATTTTTTTTTAAGTTACATAAAGGAAAATCAGTCAAAATTTAAGGAAATAGTAGGATTTATTAGTCACTAACCTCTTTTTTAGGCTTAAGCTTGCCTAGACTTCCTTTTGCTTTGGGAGCTTGATTCTCTCCTTGTGAACCTACCATAGCTAGATTTTCAACCATGAGAAACCTTAATTTTTTTTTATCTCTAATGCTTAAAATAACATCAAAAATGAACTCTAGGCATCTCAAATCACTAGTAGACATCTTGAAACCAAATCAAATCCATGAATTTCACTTACCTTCCTTTGACACCTAATACTTTATCTCTTGGTTTCCTTGGCTTTTCTCCCACTAATTGAAGGGTAGAAGCTAAAATACTATTCTAGAGAGATAGAACTCACTTAATTAAGGCTGAATTTGGTGTGAATTAAGGGAAGAATGGAAGAAAATTGAGAGGTTTTATATGATAAAGGATTTGACCTAGAGGAGGAAGAATAAGATGGTGGAATTTTCTAGTATTCCACAAATTTTCCAACCTTTTATAGGTGGTTTTGATGGGCTTGGACTTGGGCTCATTAGTGTTCCTAATTAAATTAACTAAAGCCCATTAATTATCCAATAATTAGCCCTAGTTGATTTTCCACTTCTCAACTCTAAATCACTCCAATATTAATTTCATCACTCTTATCACACCAAAAATAGTTTGTACGCAAAATTTCAACTCAATCAGAGTCTGTTACCTATTCGATTCATTCAAATTAGTCCGGTTTGACAATTATCGGTGTCACCAAAAAATTTACTTTTTGTTACCAAAATATTCTACATGAAATTTTAGTGAGATTTGCAAATTTTGGCGATTTATGGAGTTCATCTACTATTTTTAAAAATTCGATTAAGTTCAGGTCAACCTTTTAATATAAAAATTAACTCGCTACATTTTTCGTATTTTTGACTTTTGAAGGCTTATATGACCTCAGTTTTCCTTCAAATTTCAACCCCGAACTCCCCGTGACCAATATTTTTCGATGGTCAAATAAAATATTTTTCACCTCCGGGTGTATTTTCCAGCCCTGAAAATACTGTTCACTATTGGAAAATACTATTCACGGCTAACCCGGTGTTGAGACCATTACAACTGTTCTTTGTTTAGGCATTAAAAGGTTGATATTCATTTTTCAACATTCTGTGGGTGGCGACTCTATGATACCTACCTCTTTGACCCCACTTTAAATACCTTCATGGGTTAATCATCAACAATAGACTGGGTTTGAAACCCTCTATATTGTAAAGTGACCAATTTATGATTAATAGTGAGTCTCTTACAGTCTTGAACTTTAAAAGCGGGCCTCCGAGAACCCAACTGAAATCGAGCAAGCCCCGGTGCGCATCACACTGCGGGTTTGAAATCATCCTCCAAAGTGATCTGATAAGTACAAAAACTTAGACTAATTCCCTTCAAGTCAGACGTCTCCAAACCTATTACTTTCTTATGCATCTGAAGCACCAAAATCAGCATGTCGTCCACTAAACTTGTCAAAGCAAATGAAATTATAACAGGTTTTGAATTCTCTTCTAGACATACATACTTTAAATGAGAAGTAAAAGGTTTAAGGTCAGAGTTTTACTCATCATTAGGAGGGGAAATGACTTCCTCCTTTTTCTCTTTCATCAGCATGATCTTTCTCTAGCTCTTTCACTAACTTTCTTTCAATCATTACAAAAAAAATGCATTTTACCGATGAATTTTTATCGACGGAAAATGATCTTACCTAAGGTTTTTTATTATTTTACCGACGGAATAAATCCGTCCCTAAAACTCACGCAGGTACCAATTTACCGACAAAAAACTTCGTCAGTTATAGTACCGACGGATTTATTAAAGAAATCCGTCGGTAATTTTGTTAAAAACCGTCGAATGTTTTGTTGGTTTGACTTTTTTCCGATGGATGTTCCGTCGGTAAATTTAATTAATAAAAAAATATTAATTTATTTTAAAAAATTAATATATATATTAATTAATAATTTTATTATATAACAAAATTAATATATATATTATAACTATTGTACATATATATCTGTATTGTAAACAATATTTTGCACTTATACAAAAAATTAATTGCTATGATATAAAAAGTAACGCCAAGGGTCATGAAACTCCATATTGGCCATAGGACAAAGCCAAATCTGCATGAAAAATATACGCAATAAGTATAAAATAAATGAAAATTTGATTTTAAGATATAACAATAAGCCTAAAAGTAATTGAAAAATTGATAATATGAGTTTTCACATTAGACCGAGTTCACAGTTCCTAATTTGTATTTTCAAAATATACCACATATTTTTAGTAAGATGACAACTTTAGTCCATTAAAGTTCCATATAAATTCACCTTAAAATGAAAAGTTATATATATAAAATGTATATAAACATAGGCCTACTGCACACACACACACATATTTTGTGATGAAAAATATTGGACAAACAATTTGGCATTATTTTTGTAATCAGTCTAAAAGTGATTGAACCAGATTTGCACCCGTGAAGATGCCCTTACTTCCACACTTTTCTAGCAATCCTTGCACCTTGAACCAACCTAAAAACAAACATAATCAAATTAGTTATAGAGATTATACTTTAATCTATTAAGACAAATCAAATTTTTCTCCATAACATAAGATGTTCAAAGGCAATTCACTTCAATAATAAAGCATGAGATCAATAAAAAGCTATTTAAATTCTGTAATTTTCGATATATCTTTTGATGTTCCAGCAATTCAAAAAGTCAACAAGAGATCTTAATGGCTATTTTGTAATTAAAAATCATTGCATCATACCTAATGGAAGAGCAATAGAATCACAGACCAATACGCATAAATAGGAAAAATGATAAGAGTAATAATGGAATTTTTTATAATGTTTTATTGAAAAGTTCTCTTCTTTGAAAACTAAGCAATTATCTCTTAAGTCATTGATCAAAAAAGGAAGATACTAGGATCAATATACAGGGATTGGCACACACACACACACAAGTCATAAAATCGACAAAGACAAAAAAATTAATCAAATATAGAAGGATGTGAAATATTTTTGAAGTAAATTAAACTAAACCTTTGAAATTTGACATTATATTCTCAAAATCAAAATGGATAATGTAAATCATACAAAATACTATTTATGCATTCTTAATTCTCAATTAAAAGTAATGCCTTTAAAAGCCACTGTTGATAATTTTCTAATATCTCAAAAGAATAAAAGAGAAAAGTCATTTTGTTTTGATAAGGATATTATATTCTTATAATTTCCATATTTAACATTATTTTATAATCAATTAACAAATGATATAAAGAAAACAAATATGTGATAAGTCAATATCCGAATCCATTTCTAAAGAAACATTTTAACAATTCTGCCAACTTATAGTCTATAGCCTTTTTCTAGTCAAAAACCTTTTTATAATGCATATGGGCAAATCGACAGTACAAGAAAGAATAAGGTGCAATTAGAAAAATTTTGACTTCATAAAAGAATATCTTGTAAAACTATAATAAACACCTTCAATAGTCATGATAATTCTATTTGATTAAAGGAAACTACTACCAAATTAGGATAGACTTTGCAAAGAATGGACACTTGAAAGCACTTACAGTGACTTCAGGAACACCAATAATATCCACATTCCATTGGTAATGCTCACGAAGATGACCCCTTGTTATTCTCTCATATCGTCAGCATTGTCCAACAGCAAACGAATTTTAGAGGGAGGGGTACAGATTTTCTGAACCAAAAAAACATGGGAATCAAATTCTAGGATCTGTACTTAGAATGATGAACAAATAATAAATGACTTAAAATTTTTGCACATCAAAAATCCAAATCTAGAAAGCAATCATGAGATACACATCAAAACATAAGAATATCCAAATCTGGAATGATGAACAATTAATATGCTTTTCCAATTTTGATCCCCATAATTGATGAAGCAAAGAAACATAAGAATATACCTCCGCAAATGTAACCTAAATTTGTCACAAACACCACCTCTACCTCAGCAATAGGAATGAATATTTTCAATGTCTAAGCATTGGTAAAAAGAAAAGATGTCAGTACATCCCAAAAACAAACACACAAGAAAAACTATAGCAAAAATTATAATTATGCCTAATCAACACAAAATTCATTTGTAGCTAACATGGGTATCTGTTGTTAAATAACACGGGTATATGTGAGTTTTAAAAGACTGTCCAACTTGAATATTCAATCTTTATGGGAATTTTTATACCGGATACAAGATGTTCATAGACCAAACAAAGATTCAATCTTTATGCATCATTCAAACAATTTTGATTATAGAACAGGGCACTAAAGCAAAGAACTCACTAACCTCACATGGAATCTTCATAGATCTATGCCACCCTTTCACCCATAACTTCCTTTTCCAGAGGTACCCCCAAGATTTAGCACTACTCTTCGATCTTTCCACCGATCTGGTGCCCTAATTCACAGACAACGCAAAGGATACAATTAGATTGAACAAGTGAGAGTAGAAAATAGACAAAAACAGAGCAAGGGAGATAAAGAGAGAACTCCAAAGAGATGGCAGTGGAGGTGAAGTTGGCGATGGGGGAACCTCGCCGTCTAGATAGCGAAGAGGGAAGTTGGTGCCGTTGAGAGAAAAATGGAGAAGGGACTAGGGTTTCACCAAAAAAGAATGAGAGCAAACATAAGTTTTTTAACCCTAAATTTTTTAATTTATATTAAATATAAAAAAATTAATAAAAATATTACCAACGGAATTACTGACCACCAAAAACCTTCGTAACAACTATTATTCTGTCGCCCTAATTTTTCGACGATATTCCGTTGCTATCTTAGGTGCTAAAATTTTTTCGCATTTTTTGCCGACAAATATATAAATTCGTCTCAAAATTTATTGGTATATGCTTGTGTCACCGACGAAATTTTCGCTACTACCATAGGTAATTGCTAAAATTAATTATTGATGGAAGAAACCATTGGTAAATAGTAGCTAACAATTGGCGCCAACATTTCCCGCCAACAATAGTGATGAATATTTGATTTTGTCGGAAAAGATATCGTTGCTTATCAAATTTATTCTTTTTACCTACGCATTTCCAATTTGGTCGGTAGTCCGTCGGTAATATCATGATTTTACCTATGGATTTTGAGTCCGTTGGTAAAAGCTATTTTTTTTTTTGTAGTGAATGTCATCCATATTTGCACCCATACCTGAGTGCATCAAATAGCTCTTCAATGGATAGGCTAACAATAGCTTATTTTGTGTCCCCTCCATGCACTCTAAAATGTCATCCATAAAGCACATGACTCTTTAAATTCATAGGATGGGTGCCTCATCACTTTGTTGACATCGAAGCTCATCTCTTCATCATTGAACCACAAAGTATTTTTTTTGTCCATAGACATCTATTAAAGCTCAGTAGTGTTAAGAAATGGCCTCCCTACAATTAGTGATACTTTTCTATCGTCCTCCACATCTATAACTATAAAGTCCACTGAGAATATGAAATTCCCCTCCTTAACCTATAAATCTTCAATAATTCCCTTGGGTTGCTTTATTGAATGATCTGCTAACTGCAATGTCATCCTCGTCTCCTTGATGTCTCTCAAATTTAATCTCATGCATATAGAGTAAGGTATCAAGTTAATGCTAGCACCCAATTCACCTAAATCATGCCCAACAAAATTCCTTCTTAGCTCATAAGGTAGTGTAAAACTACCCAGATCTTTTAATTTTGCTAGAATTTTGTTAGACAAAATAACATTATAATTCTCTGCCAATTGTCCAATCCCACACCCCTCTAACTTTTTCTTATTTGAGCATAATTACTTCATGAATTTGGCATATTTATGCATGTACAATAACGCTTTAAGAAAAGGAACATTCACATACAACTTTTTAAACATATCTAAAAATCTAACCAATTATTCATTCATTTTATCTTTTCTATCTAGAGATAGAAATGGCAACCTAGTTGCATTTAAATCATGCACATCAGAATTTAAATGCTTTTACCTTTGTCAGAGTTTTAGGCACATCAACCACAACCTTTGAGTTAGAATCCCTTACCTTTATCGTTAGTTCCATCGTAGTTGGAGAAGGATTGCCTTTTTCAATATCTTTTAGCTCCTTACCACTCCTAAGTGTGATAGCTTTTGCCTCCTTTTCTGGATTCCTATCCACATTCGATGGAAAGGTCCTTTGAGCTTAGTTAGACAAAGAGTTGGTAAGCTAACCTATTGAGTTTCTAAATTTCAGATTGATGCATCTTGGTTCTTCATCCATAAATCTTGTGCTTTCCTCCTCACATCCTAAATTGCCATAAAAGTAGATTGAGATGTCATAAAGTTGGCAAACATCTCTTCTAAGTTCGGCTTTTTCTCTTAAGTAGGTGGTGGTCTAGGTTGGAAACTAGTTGGTTGGTAATTTTAATTTAATTATTAAGGTTGAAAGGGGACTTGGTAATGGATTTGTGCTTGGATTTGGTATCCTTAGTGATGATTAGTGTTATGGTTGGAATTTCAAAAGTGGTGAGCTTAAGGTTTATAAGCATTAGAAAATGATGAAGCTTGATTATCCATGCTTCATGAGAAATTTGGATGGTTCCTCCAACCTAGATTGTAATTGTTGTTGTATAGATAATTTCTTCTGAAGTCATTTACAACATTTACATATATAACCCCTTGGTTGTAAGAATCAGTAACTTTTGGCTCACCAACTCTATATCCTTCATCATATAAGTCACATCTTTGAGATAAGGATGATACATTATAAACTTTTAAACCATTAAGCTCCTTCTTTAATAACTCTATTTGCGCTTTTAACATGGGAACCTTGACCACACTATACATCCCTTGTTTTTTTTGCATCGGTCTTGTACTCACCCATTGTACATCATTTGTGGCCATCTCATCAAGTAATAGGAAAGCTTCTTCTGAAATCTTGTTCATAAAACTACCACCCAAGGCTGCATCTAACAATGATCTTGTGGTAGGATTAGCTCTCGAGTAGAAAGTAGATATAAGTTGGTGCATTGCTATCCCGTGATGTGGATAGCTCTTTAACAATCTTCTAAATTTTTCTCAAGCCTCATGAAATGACTTTTTATATAATTATTGGAAATTTTATATGTTGTTCCTGATGTTTGAGGTTTTTGTCGATGGAAAAAATCTTACCAAAAATTTATCTTGCATTTTGTTCCCATGACCGAATTGATTGGCTAGGCAACATCAAAAATCAATCATTTTCCTTGCCAATTAGTTTGAAGGGGAAAGAGTTTCAAACAGATGGCATCCATCCTCACACCTGAAATTTGAAGCGTATCATTGATTTCAAAAAAAAATGTCCAGGTGTTGAGCTAGATCTCAATTTTAGAACCTAAAAATCAGTTCCTCTAAGCCATGGTGATCGTCCCCCATTTAAGCCCAAATTGTGTAGCTTGAGGTAGCATGATGGTCCTTTACTCCTCATTCCACCTTAGAGTTGCATATTCACAAAATGGTCCTTAGTTTAAAACCATTCCCTTGATTATGATTTCGCTACATTCTAGGGCCTTGTTGATTCTTGAAAGGTATTTCTCTATCTTGCTCCATATCAATTTGTTGTTGTCGTCTCCTTTGAAAATTGTTTTCTCTATTTTAGGATCAAACGGTGCTAATTGATCAAGTTGCAATCATTTCATGCACTAGCAACCCCTAAAAAGAATAGAAAAAGAAAAACAAGAAAAGAATACACATATAATCAGCAAACAAAAACTCTCATAAATCCCAATCCCTATCACGAGTGTCGAAAACTTGATTAATATCTAGCAAGTATACTAAATCGGCTAGTAATATAAGAAATTATAATTAAAACCCTTAAATATCTTACGCAAAGGATTGTGTATTTGAGAATTTGATTGATGATTATATGCTAAATAATTCCCAACTAATTTGAATGTTTTCCAAGTTTTTTCTATATTAATAAGCATGAACATAAAATACTTAAATGTAAAAAGATAGCAAAGTAAACTCAAATAAATGAACATTTATAAAATGTCAATCAAATTAAAAAAATTGCTAAGGAAATATATTCCTTCCCATACCCTTTTGTATTAATTTTTAGAACGAAATGATATATTCTAGCTGTGAACAATCCAACTAAATCTAAGTTTCCATTTTAGAGCCACTATTATAATTAACAAGCTTTCTATTTTGAAGCCAACTTGTTAATCAGCCTAAGCACAGTTCTGTAAATCCTAAGTATTGGATAAATTTTCGTTCCGGAGCCATTTACACAAACACCTATCTTATCCCCAACAACATCCGAACCTAAATAAAGTCTAAACAGAGATTTGAAAACCTCCATTTCGAAATCATCAAGAAATCTAAATAAAGAAAGCACAAGAATAGGGCAACATGCATAAATCATTCATATAAGTTAAATAAAAAAATCTGTTCAGATTCAACTTGAGAGTTAACTATATAAATAACAAATGCAAATAAACACAATGGAGAAAAGAACATTTAAAATATATATTGAAATAATAAGATCAAAGTTGGATTAAAAGATCCCTTAGCAAAAAAGTAAATCTACTCACTATTCATTGATAAAAATAATAAAATAAGGGAAGAATAATCAATACTGCTCCAAATCTGCAACTCCAAACTTTCTTCTTTCAATGTTGTATAGAAAAATATGAAGTTCAAACTAAATTTATTAAAAACAAAATGAAATCTAATCTAAAATTTATGTAATGAATCCAAAATAATGCATCTATCTAGAGAAATTTAATAAAACCTAATTACAATAAAAAGAAATGAAGAAAAGTTGTTGTAGATTCGAGCTTTTTAATCCCCCCTTGCCAAACAAGAAAAATTTGCGTAAATATCATTGGATTCATGGCTCTTAGGAATTCCTACTAGCTGTGACCTAGCAATTACTAGGCAAATTTTAAACACCTCATGGCGGGCAACAATTTCTCCCTACTATGAGAACAACTACTAGATGAAAATTTTGTAACTCTAAATGACCTCGCGGTTGGCATATTTGCCTACCGTAAGAGTAGCTACCGGATTGAACTGTGCAAAAATTTGCGATCTCACGGCTGGCACACTTTTTTGCCTGCCATGCGTAAGCATAACACTTGCATTTTTCATCAAAATTTCATACTAAGCACATTTTCTCCTCAATTTAGCACAATTTGAGAAAGTTTAGCAAGATCAAATACTTTAAACCTAAGTTAACCACAAGCACAACCTAACGACACCTAAAACACAAGAAAAACACACAAAAACTAAGCAATAGTTTGGAGTTATCAATAGTATAAATCCACACATGGGAATGGGGGTTGTTACATTATGGGATTTGCATACCCCAGAACAAAGTTTATCTAAACAATATTAATATGTGTCCACCTAAACATGGCATCACATCATCATAGCATACATGAGATACACAAGTTATATAAGTTATATCATATGGCATATACAAAACAAAAGCAAAATCAAGAAATAAATGAATAAAATCTGTATGGACAAATGGTTATGTTCATGTGGGCCCAAGAGTTAGGTTCGTTGGGGCGAAAGTGCCTCAAACAAAGACATCGTGTAGTATTGTACTTCTTTTTTTTTTTTTCAATCTTGACTTGAATTTTTTGCGTAATATTGATAAGATAATTTTCTATACTAATCGCTCCAGATAATTTTATTATTAGATTATTTTCCAAATTAGAAGGCCTCAAAACCTAATTTCTACACAATCTCAAGCCACAAACTCACCAACAAACCAAATCAACCGAAAAAAGGGGGAAAAATCGATCGGTCCAACTCACCATTTTTTAGCTTCAAAAAACGTCTTGTGCTCCTATTCTGTATAGGTTTCTCCACCGAGGTAACATCGTATGGCTTGAAGACATTCTCATTCAAATCATCATAATATGCCATAGGAGTAGATTGGAGTTCATAATTTTTAAAAACAAGTTTATATTTGCTTTTTTTAAGGCATCTAATTCTTAATTTTTATCAACACTATCATTCTTAAATAAGGATTTAAATTGTAAAGAAAAAGAATTGCCATTTAAATATCATTTAATTGCATGAAATAAGAATATAATGATTTATATAAAAGAATTGAAAAAATATAGAGATCCAAAATGTTTTCCAAATTTATTGTCAACATTCGTAGAAATGAAACGTAACAATATACGTACACATCCGGATTGTCTCATTGAACACGTATCTGCTTATCGTATTATTATTCCATAAAAATTGATAGTCAATTAAAAAAAAAAAAGTAACTATTTGGTTGAGGGACCCATGATACTTCCCAGCTACTCCGAAGAAACCTTTGTTCTTATAACCCCGAAAAGTGAACCGTAAACAAAGCTCCCCCAAGTTGAGGGCATGTGGGGTCTACATATGTGAGTTGGGTCCCATTAGCATGGGCAAATCGTTCAAATGAGAGGAAAAGGACAAACGGACCAATGAAAAATTATACAAAAAGTTAGCAAAAAAAAAAGTGCAGATGATGTCACTCTCAAGAGAAACCGTGGGTTCAGGGCAAAAGAAAGAAAGAAAGAAAGGGAGGTTCGAAAGGGGTACTAGTGTTCCTTGTACTTTTGGGCATTCGGGATGCTACACTTACTTCCATCTTTGGCGCGTGATGTCTTTTCCAAATAACCCGTTTGCTTTTTCTATATATATAAAATAAATTTATTTCTTTTGTATTATTCGAATACTATATGTTCAAAAATTATTTAAAAATTAAAATTATTCCATTTTATATCATAAATAATATTTTGCTCCAACCGAAATATTAAAAGTAAAATTATTCTTTTTATTAAATATTAAGAATATTTTAGGCTTAGAATATTGAGCACAGCCTTCAACTTGTAAATATTGCTCATTTTATTTTCAATTTTTTCTATAAAGTAAAAACTCATTTAATTTTTAAAAATTTTTAATTTTATACATAATTTATTGTTAACTGGTAATATAGATATTTCATTTCAATACAGGTCTCTTTTCCATTTGGAGAAAATTTTGAAAAATTTTACGGTAGGATTTTAAACTATTGTATAATAGAAACTGATCATTTAAAATATTAAGTGATTTTTTGAAAAACTAATGGATAAAATGATAAAAATTGTCAAATTCAAGAGATTAAATATGTATTAAGTTTAAATTTTATTAATAATTAATAACCGACTTTTATAAATTATATATTTGATGAAGTTATATTATTAACTACTATTAGAGACTTAAATTGCTTATTTTTAAAACAAAAGTGTGGCTTAAACTTCAAATCGCAATGTCATAATTATAATTATAGTGCCAATTTGAATGCATTACTTTATTAATGAAACTGTTTGTTATTTATGGATATGCTACACAATTGATTATGAGTGCACAATAAGAGGAATATTTCTTAAAATAATATTTTTAGACATTTTGTAACTGTTTGGTATTATTTATAATATTTGTTTTATAAAAAAAATTTGCTCTCATCATAATGTGGACATTTTTTTTTGTTTCCCTATTGCTACGTTTTAGGCATTTTAGATATTTTTCATGATATTGTGAAATTTTTTGCATTCAGTTTAATAAATTATGTATGATCGTAAATATCTATACTCTATTCCAAAAATGATTATTTATTTTTTATGCCTAAAACTTGTTATTATTTACATATTGTAATAAAGTTAATTATTTAGTTTGATATACAAGAAGAAAGAGTGCGGCTGAAATTCAAAACTTTTAGTATATTAGTTAATTTGATTTAAAATCGAACCAAATTAAAAGAATTGAAAAATTAAAATTTTATAATTTTCAAAATTGAATCGAAATTTTAAAGAGAAACTAACTAAACTGAACTAATTAAATTATAGTACAATATATTTTTTATATAAATTATACTATATATTTTATATATATACATATAAATCTAAATATACGTAAAAATATATATAATACATAAATTTAAACATGACATCAAAATTCGATTGGTCTAATACTTTCAATTTTAAACTTTTAAGAACTGAACATAATAACTTAAGTTTTATATTTAAACCAAACTAATTGAATTAAAATTGAAGAAATTGATTCAAAAGAGACTAAATTATCAACTGTTTGAGTTGATTTTCGTTCGGATTAAATTATATTTAGGCCTTGCTTGGAATGGATGAATTCCATAAAATTTTATGGAATTCATTTGTAATTTCAAATATTTATGATTGGAATGCAAAAAAAAAAAGAAGGAATTGAATTTCACAAATTAAATTCCATAGAATTCGTTATGCCTTTACCAAATTCTATTAAAATATGTGAAATTTGCAAATGAATTCCTTATTTTTAAGGAGTCAAGTATTAAAAGACTATAATACCTTTATATATATATATATATATATATATATATATATATATATATATATACTGGGTTTAACGTGTCTTTCATCATTTTTAATCAATTTCTCAATTAAATATATATTTTGAACGATTCTTACTCTCTTGTTTTTCAATTTTTTAATCAAATTTACCGGTTTAGTATTTTTCTTTTAAATTTTATAAATTAAATTTTTTGTATAAAATTAAAAAACCCTAATTTAATAAATTTGTTCATATTAATTGATTTATTGTTTAATTAATCATGAATTGAAATAGTTAGTATTTTATTTGGTATAATTTTTATAGATATTATTGGCTTTTTTATATGTATTGAATTGAAGTTAAGGATATTTAAGTAAATAAATTAGAAATAAATTTTTTTATTCATTTATTTTAAATTTAAAATTAAAAAATTTTTTCTTAATTTTATATATTAATTATTTTATTTCAAGTATAAGAATTTATTTATAAATAATTTTATATAAAATTTATTTATAAATAAATTTTATAATTATAATTTATTTATTTCAAGCAACGCCTTAGTGTTATTCTTGACTCCAATGGCGTGAACGTTGAGTTAACGTGCATGTAAGAGCGTGAGCGTGTGGCATTAACGTGAATTTTTGGGCCGCTGGTGGGGTCAACAAAAATCCAGCGCCCAAAACACCCATAATATCCCTTGCAAAATAACCCCTAACAATGAACCAAACTGCATAACTGCCATTTAGCTAAGTTAGCCTCTAATTTTCTTACAGTGGCATATTGATAATTTTGTTTAGAAAGCAATGGCAAATGTACCAATAACTAAAATTTAGTTTTGTTTAGACGCAGGTATTTTTAGCCAATGGATTCAATTGCACGGGATTCTTGATGCACGCCGTTGTTTAACTAGTACTTACTATTACTTTTATAAACTTAGTAATTATTATCATTAATTATTATTATTATTATTATTATTATTATTATTATTATTATCATTATCATTTTCTTTATATTCTCCTAAGTGCTACTGTTATTCAGCGAACAGGGATATACGCCGTCGGATCAACATAAACAATTATTTATTTTTTTTATCTAATTTGACACGTGTGTCCTTACACATGCGCGCAGCATAGAATGCCTCTCCTGTCTCGAAATATTCAAGAAATCAAATTTACCCATCTGCTATAAATAAAAACTTGCCGTTTCTTTCACTTTTAAAACCAGTTCTCTGTTTCTCTCTCGCATTCACGAGAAAAGCTAAAATCTGAAACCAAAATATATATCTAAAAATGGATTCAATTTCAGTAAGTAGAAGACCTTGGTTTGTTGAGGAAGATGATGAGCTGGCTTTTCTTGCAGATGTGGAAGCCGGGTTTTCAGGGAACAACCGCCCTTTTCTCTCAAGGTCACTTTGCTATGGAAGAAGAGGTAGTATTAGAAACTTATTACCATCTTATTCCGTTTCTTCACCAAGATCTGCTAGGTTTTATGATTCAAGATTATTGGAAGATAATCAGCAGCCCCATTTTTTGGAATCTTGTTTTCTTTGCAATAAACCATTGGGTCATAACAGCGACATCTTTATGTACAGGTAATTTTTTTCCTTCTCTTTTCTTCCCTAAATTCCCCCAAGATTTCATTCTTGATTTGAGATCGAAAAAAAGTGTTTACATTTTTTTAATTGTTATTATGGTTGGATTAATTCGGGTTAACTCGTTCACCGAGCATAGCGCACCCTCGGATCGGCGTGTTCACGCTAATACGATGGTGCATGGAATCGTCCGATTTTGATGGCTAAATTTGAATTGTTTGATTTATGCAGAGGGGATACTCCATTTTGTAGCGAAGAGTGTAGACAAGAGCAAATAGAGATGGACGAAGCCAAAGAAAAGAACTGGAATCTGTCTTCTACCATGAAAGTATTAAGAAAAAAGGATCCGAAGAAAACAATTTCCCCTAACAATGCCCAGAAATACCCTTCACGGGCAGGCACTGTTGCTGTAGCATAAATACAAAAACAATAAAACTATATATACTACATGTTTCCACTGGAATTTAAAAAGAAAAAACAGGGAATCAAAAGAGGGAGGGGGGGGTGAGGGGAGGGGAGGGGGGGAAGAGAGAGAGAGAGAGAGAGAGAGAGAAAAGGATGTATAAAATATGGTTTGACGATGGTGTTTGTCTACCGAAGCCAGTAAAGAGGACCAAGGAGGGAGATGGAGAAGGCCAAAAAGACCCATTTTGCGGATTTTGTTTCTCTTTTTCCTTTTATTTTTGATAAAATTTGGTGGGTTTTCTTTTGCTTGTAAGATTGTATATTTTACATGTATGAGCGTGTGGTTTTTTGGATCTGCTCCATGATTTGGGTCTTTAGATTTATTTATCGTTTCTCTTTTCTTTATTGTTTCCATCAACGGTAGTAGGAATATATATATATATATATATATATAGTTAACCTCGAAATTAAATTAATTTTTACGGTTAAACGATCAGATAAATTTGATTACGGTTTTTAATTTTTATTTTTTTGTTATAATTAAAGTCTTTAAATACCGATTAATTATCATTTTACGATTAATTGATTATATATATATATATATATATATATATATTGATTTTTATATTTTAAAAAGTTTTTTTTTATTTTTTTCCAAAATTTATATAAAATAATACTTTAAAATATTTTTTTATTTTTATATCTGAATTTTTTATATTTTTCTATAAATTTATATAATATTTTAAACTAAATTTATAAATATATATATACACACACTTTGAGTTTTATATTTTAAAAATTTTTCTTTTTTTTTTCTATTTCTCTCTAAAATTTATATAAAATAATATTTTAAAATATATATTTATTTTTATATCTTAATTTTTTTATTTATTTATAAAATTTATATAATATTAAACTAAATTTATATTATATTATTTTCGTTAATTATATAGTTATATTTATATATAGTATCCGATTAACTTTTATATATATTATTTTTTATCATATATTGGTATTCATATTTTATTTAATATTAATTAATTATATTTTCTTATATTTTAGATTTTATATTTTAACATTTAACAATTAATATTATTCAAAATTTTATTTGACTTAAAAATAAGTATATTAATTTTCAACAAATATCAAATCTATTTTATAATATTAACTATTAATTTATAAAATATAAATTTTGACTAGTAAATTATATTTATTTTGTGATTTTTATTTTGAATTACTTTGCACATTTTAAATTTAATTGAATTTTGTTTAATTTTTTTATATAATTTTATTTTATAAATTTTAATGGTTAACAGAAAAATATTGATTAACCAAACTGAAAATCGAAACCGATAAATTGATTAACCGATAAATTGATTATCCGAATATAACGAATTGGTTAATAATTAGTGATTTTAAAAAATTAATATTAATAGAATGTTTATTTTTTTTGCTTGTAGACCGGTTAATCAATTCATACTCACTCATAATCAATGGAATCAAAAAACAATTGAAAGTGGAGTAAATTAAAGTTTGAGAATTAAGAGTAAATTTAGTTTAATTTATTTTATTTATTTTGATAATAAATAAAGTAAAAGATATCCACGAAACTTGTAATCTCTATATCTGAATTAGTTTATTAGTTAAAGATATTTATATCCATTTGAAATTAATATCATACTATTTATTCTCATTTCAAATTTGATAATTATTATCTATAAATAAAAAAGATTAATACAAAAATTAAAATAAATATAAATAATAAATTTATAATCAAATCGCATTTATAAACATTGAGATAAATAAAATTGGATACAATTATAATAAAAAAAATCAATATTCATTAAAAAATTACATATTTTAATTTGCATTTGGATAACGGTAATCAAAAGACTAAATCCGAATCATATTCTTGCTATAGATGGTAAACCAATTATCCAAATGCATCTTAAACCCATTTATCAGCTACCCTAATCCATTCTATTAGGGCCGGATAGAGCAGGATACCCGAACAATTATACCCATTACCATTCCTAAAAATGAGGTAAATAAGACCAAGTAATTTTCTTTATATATTCATTTTCATTTCCTTTTGAAATAAAAGAGAAATGAGAGAAATAAAATAAAATTTAGATGTGTTCACTTATATAAAATTACTCCAATTTTTCATATATTTTTTTTCATAAAAATAGAAAATAAAGATCATATTTATATTAGCTAATTTTTTAAAATATAAAAAGAGAAGTTCCAATTTTTTAGAATTAAAAAGAAATTAGAAAACTATTTAAAAATGTTCTCTAAATTTTCATTTATGAAAAAAGAGTTCAAATTTTTAAAATAGCTCTATGGAAAATACGGGATTTTCCAAAATGACGTCAAAATTGATCTCTTCGTCGAATCTCACCTGCCTCCTTTTTGTAATTTTTTTTCTTTCTCCTCTTCTACTTGATTGTCTTATATATATACTCTCTACACAAGTCTCTAACTCCATCCAAAAATAAATTTGTGAGCTATTATAAGAACAGCTAACGGATTCTCTCTATTTCCCTAAAATTTTGATATGTTCGAGACCAATTTGGTAGATTGAGTGGTCTACTTGCACAAACATATTATAGCTTTTGTTTCCGATTCTGCAAATTTTTTATTTATTCTTCCTTTATCTGCTCCTAAATTTGAAACAATGGACGGAGTTACTGGATTAGAGCTAATAGAATTAAATCTTGTTTTTAAGTTTTAGAGCTAATTTTAGTGCATTATTCTGCAAGCGAGGATTAAAGAAATTAAGCTCATTTTTATATTTGTATATATAGGAAAACTTCCATCAGGATTTTTTATGCCAACATTTCTTTTGAGCTGTGAAAGTTAGATGTAAAAATATGCTGCTTTTTTTTTTTTTAATTTACGGATGGAAAAATAATGAAAAAGATTATGCAATCACATATATAGTTCTGACTTTTTGCTGTGCGCATGTTGTTGAACATACGAGAGGTTGCTGTGGAAAAGTTCTAAGAGCAGGATTTCTCAGGTAGCTTTATCTGAATTCATAAGAGATAAAAAGCCATTTGCCTTTTAACATGAATAATGATAGGAATCATATAAATTTGCTCATTTAATACCTAAATATCCCTACTCATATTATTAACACTACACAAAAAAAAAAAAATTAATTTTACCTACGGTTATATTTCCGTCGCTAAAACTTATCGATGGATTACCGACAAAAATAAAAAAGCATCGGTAAAAAATAGAAGCGGTAAAGTGGCTACATTCTTAGCGACGAAAACAGTAATCCGTCGCGATGAATTGGAATGTTAGTGCTAAATCCGTAAGCGCACGGTTCACCGATTATAGTACTTAAGATATCGTTCCCACAAGGATCAGATTAGTTATCACACACTACTACTTCGATTTTAATCTTGTTTATAATAAATCATTAATTTTATTGTTAAATTAAATTAATAATGTTATACTAAACTATTAATTAATCCTAAGTTAATGATGGTCAAAGAAGACAAATACAAATAATGATGCAAAAATTAACAATATGAAACGTGATATTATTCTTTTTATTGAAAAGCAACTTTTATAATGCAAGCTACGTTGGAATAAGGTTCTAAATCATTCTCTCGAACTGAAATAAAATGCCTAAAATATGCAAATATAACTTCTAACTCTTAATTCTCATTAATGAATTAGACTGTCATACTTACAAATTTTAAAAATAAACACAAACCTATAGCAACTATCTAAACATCCTGATCTCTTTAGCGAAGTTTCGATAATGAATTCCTAATAGATGTAAATAATGATCAATCTCTCGATCTATACTCTTACTTATAATGATCATTCAATTACTTAAATGCAAATGATATTATTAAGAAATTCTGCACTAAAAATCATTAACATATTCATTCAAGTTTCCAACAAAACACCATTCAAATAATTACAAAGAAGAGAAGAAAAAATTGAAACATAAGTAAAAAGACAATCTCTCAATCCTTTACTCATTAGAGATTTCTTCTTCTTTGATCTTTGACTTCCTTTTAAAAGATAAAATTAATCACTCTCTATCTCTCATCTATCATCAAGAATTATTTCCTAACTCTCTCTTTTTTTCCCTCTTTTATCTTAATTGCATTTATAGACTCATTGCGAAATATTGCATCTTTTCAAACATCCTTCTAGAAGTACACAACCCTTGATGAAAAGTCATGCCTCTTTAAAATTTGATTTGAAATTTGAATTGCACAACCACCATTTATATTTATAACTTCCTTGTTAAGCATTATGACCCTTTAAGCACCCTTCCAAAGCAACATAACTCTTCAAGTACCCCTTTAGAAGTACACATCATTTGGTGAAGAATCATGTCCCTCTGAAGTGCCTTTTGAAAAATAACTACCCAACGTCTCTCTTTGCCGCGCCCGCTACACCTGTCGTGCTCGCAACAAGACATGGAGCTTCAAATGTTGACTTTATTTTGGTTTGACTTCTCCTCTCGTCTTCCTTGCTTTGTCATGCTTGCGACTCCATTGCGCCCGTGACAGATCTTCTTTATTTGCTTGTTTTTTTGCCTTTTTCTCCATTAGTTGTAGCTCTTTTACTCTTTACACACACTTACAATAAAAACACATAAAGACACCATGTTTCACATGAAAACTTAATTAAAATTAGATATTTACTTCACAAAAACATTCACAAATAACACATCAATTAACTCACATCATGGACCGTCGGTAAAGAAAATTATCGTCTTAGGGTCATATAATGACGGATTTTCCGTCGGTATTACAAGTAGCAGTTTGATTTTTAGAGTCTTAGCGACAGAGATGTGCAACGGTATTTTTTTTGTTGGTAAATAATAGCTGCAGATTTGCGACGGACTTACCGTCGGTAATTCTGTCGCTAGCTTTAATTTATAAAAAAGCAAATATTTAAAATCTATTTTTTTATTTTTTCAATAAAATAGTTTAAAATTCTAAATATTTAAGTATTTTCGTGATTTTTTGTGCCTCTTTCTCTTCGTATTTTGTTATTTCAAGTTAACTAATGAAATTTCATTTATTAGTACTTTCTTTTACATTTTTGAACGAAAACCTTAGCCTTCACCGCGGCCCACCATTGCCATCACCCAACATTGCTGCCAACCCACCATCCCTGAAGCCTCTCATGCTCTCGTTCTCAAACTACTCTTTCCGTTCTCCATTGCTCTCCTTTGTCTTCTTTTTTTTGGTGCCCTCTTCTTTAACTGTCTCTCCCCATCGCTCGATAAGAAGTTTGAAGACTACCTCAAAGATTTGTTCTATTGAAATAACTGGTGTTCGAAGATGATTCCTCTAATATATCCGTCAATTTTGCTGAAGTTTAGGGTTAAATTGCTCTTTTATACTAAGAAATTGGTAAGTGGGTATCGTTGATATTTTCCTTTGGTTCAATATTTAAATATTTGCTTGGTAACTGGTCTTAATTTCATAATATTGCAAATTTTATGGTCACACTCTGGTCGTGGTCATTTCTCATTTGGCTCTTTTGGCTCTTTGCTTCTACAGAATATGGCTCATTAAGAAAGATTTCAAGGTCCAGCAATCCTGTTTGAAGTCCAAATGGTATAACTATATGTTGGAAAACAACGATTATGTTTGATGATAATATCATAATTTTTATAGTTTATGATAACGCCATTGATATGCTTATTCGTAGATTGCAAGTTGTTGTATTTGTTATATTATTATGGAGAAATTTCGACTGTTGACTTTTATTTGAGAAGACAGCGACGATAAGAAAATGACAGAAACTTTTGGCTTATGTTGATGCTGGATTCGGAATATCTGAATATTCTAATTTTCCCTAAAGGCAATTAGATAAAAAGATTACAAATATAAAAAATTAGGTTCCTTAATTAAGTCTGCAATCCAAAATTTCAGCAGCAATTGATCTCCTATATTTACTTAATTTTGTGGAATTACAGTTCAAAAAAAAAGACATGAATTTCTTGAATTATAGATAATAGTAATTTAGTTTAGTGTGATTAATGCAGGAGTAACTTCAACGGATGATTTCTTGAAAGATTTCTTCCCAAAAGTGTACAGAAGGAAGCAAAAATATCTCAATGAAACAGATTACTGTAAATATGACAACCAAATTCTTACACTCTTTACATCCTCATTATACTTTGCTGCTCATGTTTCCACATTTGGAGCTTCCCATCTAAGCTTGGGTCATTGCAGGAAATTCTAGCTTCTGGCCATTGACGGAAGAGGAAGCAGGGGAGGTTTTAAGCCATCAATCGATTGATCGCTTCCTGTCTCCTGCTTCAATCTCCTTTCTACTTCCTATCGATTTTAATGTCGGACTAGGTATTTCTTTCTTTCTCTATTTGGTATCCTAGAAAATGCAGGATATTCTGAGACATGGCATTATGGAATTTACTTTTTTATTTTTAATTTTTTAAAAATAATTTGCAGTGTTTGATTTGATGTGACAATCTATAATGCTCATGCTCTGCGACTTTCACTTGCTGGGTTTGATTTTGTTATTCTCCATGTTGAATTAAGATGCTAGGTTTGATTTGATGTCCTACGACTTTCACTTGCTGGGTTTGACTTTTACTCATGTCCTGCGACTTTCACTTGCTGGGTTTGATTTTGTTGTTCTCCATACAATGGCTGCTGCCATATTGAATTCAGATGCAAGCTTTGCTTGAGAGGTAAGTATAATTTGTGTTTTCTCTTGCAGTTACATTAGTTGTTTCCTTAGATGGAAATCTGATTCAATTGTTGTTGATTGTTACAGATTAGAGCATGATGTGTATAATCTGTCAAGAATGAGAGAATCAGCCACAAACAGATATAAGGGTTTTCAAATTCCAATGGATTGAATGCTTAAAACAGGAATTGTAAGCCGGGTAAACTTCAGTTTGTTTTCCAACCCTGTTTTGTTTTCATGGCATAAAACAAATGCTAGTTGGCTATCTACTCAAGGACAAGTCAATAATCGTTTTCCAATTAATCAAGATGATCCCCCTTTGGTGAAAATCCTAAGTGTAACGTGTAAATCTTAAAGTTGCCAACAACTAATAAACTTGCTTTTGACACAATCTACTATGTATTACTAATTTATTATAGGAAGAATGTGGTTACTAGATGACAATAGGAAGGTTAGATATATATGTTGCCTATATTTTCTATGCCCACGCCTGCATGCGCATATGTGAGTTCCTATATCTGTAAAATTCCATTTTTTTGTCTGGTTCTTTACAACTTTGGATTCATCACTAAAGTTTGACTTGCAATCTCCTATGATGTTCTTATTTTTTTCATTTTTCTTGTAAGAGTTTTAATTGTGGATGGGATCTGAAATCTCTTAGCTTGGAACAAGACTAATACCACTAAAATAATAACTTTATTAGTCTCCTACAGAAGAACATTTTCACTAAGTGTGTTTTCTTCCTATCAATTGTTTGTTCATTTTTTCACTTATTTATATTTTTTCATGTTTATGCTTGAATGATATAGTGATGTAATTCTTAATTAGGGAGAGTTGGGGGTCTGTCACAAATGTTAAGTGAAGTTATTGTTATCTTTTTAATTAGGCAAATTGTCGGTAGAGACATTTTATAACAGAAATAAGATGCATATTGCAAATTAAGCTAGCTTCGGTAAAATTTGTATGAAGTATATGAAGAGAGTATCTGTGGAGCCTGAAACAGTTAGTGGTGGCCCTGAAGAAGAAGAGCTGATAGTTCAAGGAGTCAGATTTGCCTTCAGGGTCCATCAGGTGTCTACTGATTCACTTGTTTTGTCGAACATGGATGTGTCTGCTGTTAGCTTTTTCCAGTTGGTTTAGGTTTTCTGGTTTAATTAATTTGACGATTTAATTATCTTTATCATGATCTTTTCTTGATGATCTATTTTGTTCTTTTTCTGAATTCATCTTTTCATGCTCAATTTGCTTTTGCATTTTGGTATGATCTAAATGGAAATTGAATTTGTTGTGTTCTTGAGTGGTACGTCATTTTTTTAGCCTATGGATATATGAGATCTTTGAAGAGTAAATGCTTTATTTCTTGTTTTATTTTTTCTTTTTCTTTTTCGTATTTAATTCAACCTCAGTTTAGATCGAGTATAAGTTTAGTTGAGTTTAATTAATGGAATATTATTTAGTGGATATATATTTATGTTAAGTACTTGTGAATCTGAAAAATCCCCCAGTTATTATGATTATAAAAGGAAGATTTATAGCACAGGCTCACTGTTGAGATTTTTAGTGCAGGAGATGTGATGTTTTTTAGTGAAAAAACTGTTACATCCCTTGATCTAGTCGCAGATGATAGTGGGGGCATACAGAAACAAAAAGCTGTTTACCATTAGGATAAGGTATTTTTAAATATTTGTAATGTTGTTATATAATCTTGTACAAAATAGTTTTTCAATATAATTCATGGATCTATATTGTTACAAAGAAGTAAAAAACACATAAAACTGATCAATGGGGAACATGTTGCAGCTAGTGGAAAGATACTCTTGAACTCTTCCTATCTTGGCCTTAATAAGGAAATATTTGATCTCTTTGTATAAGGTATGTATCAAGAAATGAATATATATGTGATGCTTGTAAATTTTGGTGAATATATATGGTGGAGGAGATGTCTTAAGGTGCTACATGATATCCTCTTTGCATATAAAAGTTGTTAGTTTGCAGTTGGCTGCAAGGCAGTTGCTCAGTGTCTTTTTGAATTTTTGTTTATTGTTCTTTCTCTTGGACTTAAAACTTGTAAATGCATTATATTTGTACTTTACATTTTATCTAATGAAGATAGAAGCGCGGAGCTTCTACTTAATATTTGAATTTATCATAGATCCAGATTTGACATGCACATATTTTCTGAAGTATATATGTTTTGTGCTAGACCCATTTCAATTTTCTTGTATGTATTATTTATTGTGCTTATTTATATATGTTTGTATAGTTCCGCAGATGAGCTCCTAGTGTATGTAAAAGCAAAGGTTCTTGGCAGTGTTAACAAGTAAAATACAACAGCAAGTAGAAGATGAGGATCAACTGCTGTCTACAAATCCCTTCGCCACCCTTGACTGCCATTGTACACCCTAGTGGTTGTAAATTATAAATAATGGATAGTTTTATTGCATATAGATAGATGTTTTGTTTTTGGTACTGTAATTTGCCCAATACTTGTATAAATAGAATTTTATTTTTTGTAAAATACGGTAAAACATTGTGTACAATATTAATATTGGTATTATTTGCAAAATAGTTAGCATGTATATATTAATTTTAGATGTTAAATTTATTAATTAATATATATTTTCAATTTAAATTTTAGATTTTTTATATTGAATTTATCTTGTTATTTATGCTTTTGCAAACAGGAAATATATAATTTTTGCAAAAAATTTGAAAAAAATAAATAATTTAGTTTTATGACAAAATATCGATGGATATATCCGTTGCTAATCTTTTCAAATACATTCATATTTTTATTAATTAAATTTAACGACGAATTATCGAAGGAATAACCGTTGGTAAATAGTCAAACTGATGAAATATCAAACAGATTTTTTAACAAAAAAACCGTTGAATTTTTTTTTTATATTTCTGTCTGTAAAATCTGTCGGTAACTCTTACCGATGGATTTTTTTGCCAGTAAATTTCTACCTACGCATTAAAAAAAGTCGGTAAGGGCTTTTTTCATCAGTAAAATGCAAAATTTCATCGGTAAAATTAATTTTTTTTGTAGTGTAATAAGATAAGATATTGTTAATATGGATAGACTAACAAATGTTATACTTATTGAATAATTCAAGCAGTGGTTCTCGTCGTTGTAATTATGGTGATGAACAAAGTTATCATATGGATACTCGTAAGAAGAACAAGTACATTGAAGACAAGAAAATCTTCGTGTGGAAATTAAATCTACCTCAATAAAGAATCTCTTTATAACTATTGTGCAAGTATCCTCAGACTTGAGATCACTAAAATTATCATATGAAATGAATGATATACTTTGATTCCATAACTGCTTACCTCCTTTGAGGGGTGAATATAGTTAGAAGGTTAGGTAAATTATGACCTACTTGGAGATATTTGAGTGATTAATAGATGATTCATCATCCTAGATTTATTAAGGGAAGTTATCTCACAAGTTCTAAACTATCTTTATTTAAAATTACACCATTTAACATACTAAAACTTCATAAATCTTAATATTATCCTATTTGGCATAAAAAGAGGAATTTAACACATAAAACTTGAAAACATGCAAATCGAGACATAAACACGGACAAAAATATAATTAAAATAAACACTAAATTGAAGTTATCAAGGACCAATAAGACTGAGACTAAAGTAGTTCACCTTTTATATCTTGGTAACGATAGTTCTTTTCATGAGCAGGGCATATTGCTTAATATGAGACAAAGGGTTAGATGTACCATCAAACTTCATTAAGTCAAGCATCTTAAATCCACTAGGCAGAGCATCTCCACCATCAAGTCAATGTCTTTAGGGCTAACCCCTTTCCTAATTGACAACATCCTAGTTATAGCTTCTAACTTCTCCTCCATCCTCTTCATGGCAAGGCTCTCCTCCTTAGGGATAAGATTCTTTAATGTTTAAAGGGCCCATAATTCCTCCTCCTCATCAATTATAAAGTCATGTTTTTTTAACAACTTGAATGAAATATCCTTCTAATCCCCATGGAGCCACATTCTTAACATCTATTGTTAGTGGAGGTGCCATGATAGTTGCTACTGGAATCCCCCCAATAATGTCGGTTCAACTTAAGCAATAGTGGGTACAATGGGTTAAGTGGCAAAAATTAAGGCCAAACTGGCTATAAGATTAGCAAACATTGACATCATCTTCTTTTTAAGGTCTTCCATCCTCTTATCCATATCTTAAAAACTAGAAGCACCAACGGGTGGAGTAAGCTTAGATATGATTTCCCTTTCTGACTATTTAAAAAACCCTTATGAGAACTCTTTTGACAACTATATGTACTTGACTCAGATCCCCATTTTGAACCCTGACTTTATACTAATTCCTCTGTCTACTAAAAAGAAATCTCTTAACCAAACAACCTTCTGGTCTCCAAAACCACCTGGGTGATGATGGATCTATTATGGCTGAAAAAATAGGGTTATCAGCATGATGCATAAGTAGGTGTAGATATATAATCATGAGATGCAACATCGACAACCACATACAACAATCCTCTCCACCATATTTCTTCCACACACATGGTTAAAAGTCTTTTCCTAGGTGGGCTTAATTGATGGGTCAATAAGGGGCCCTAATAAACATGTATGGTGCACAGCATAATGCCTCTTAAGAAAGAGGATACAAAAAAGGTTTCGGTCAATGCATATTCGGGCGACCCAAGCAAATCAAAATGGCCTTATCAGGGTATGACAACCTTTGATAAGCGGACATCTGGATTTGTTTGATTATGTTGAATACATAAAGACCTATATCACAAGTAATGTAAGAATATTACGGACATCCTAGTAGAGATATTTATGCCATTATATGGGGTTTGGTCCAGATACTTGATTACAAGGCTATCCAAGCATGGTACCTACCAACGAGTCTAGCTCATCATGAGCATAATGACCAATTAGATCACAATTTGATATACCAAAAGGTAATATAATTGGGCTGGTGATTATCCCTAACACTACCCTCGATTGAGTCAACATTAAGGGAGTGTTTTGAAAATGCACTAGAGTCAGAAAATTAGGATGCCTAACTTATTTTAAGGCTTTAGCATAATTCTAATTCAATTTTTGTAAAGAGATAAAATTTCTTAATCGAAAGTGTTTTTATGTCACATAAATCAAAAGTAATTTTGGAGCGAAGTCTTAAAGTCCCCATTGGAGTCACTGATGTGACATGTGCCAATTCTTTTGAGTAACCCCTGAAAATAAGGGATCTTCAAACAAATTGAGGAAACCTTTTGCCTTTTTGTTATCATCAAGCAACAAAGTCGAGACTTGTCTCTGTTCACCTAAGTAATCTCTAGGTCACAGGTCACCTCACATTTTCCTTGGTAACTCGGCCCCATTTTTAGGGTCCGAATAGATAGAAGTTTCCCTATTCAAGCTTATCCATTGCTTTGCAATAGTCAAGAGACTCAACCTGGTTCACTAAGTCTTGAACCTTCAAGAGGCATAAGACAACATCTCGGGGTGTCCTTACCTCATTGTTGGCGATCAACCTTTGAGAGGTATCTGTTGAGCACCACAAGGTTGATATTAGGAGTTACCACCCAATAAAATATTAGAAAATGGTGTTTCGACCTTATGAGGCCAAAACTTAAAAAGAGTTCAAAACTTCACTCTTATTTATACCTTTGATAGATGTGACATAATAACTTTCAGATTAATTATGTTATCTCCTTTCTTACATGAAAAATTGGAGCAAATAAATAAATTAAAGGTGCACCTAATTACATAGGAAACCAGTAAATCATGGCAAAAATATAAGTAAAATGTTAAAACAGGCATCCATAAATCGAGCAATTCATTGTGACCCTTTTAATGAGGACATTGGTCCTTGCACATAAATCAAGGAAATGTCCTATGTTATTTAATTATATACAAATTATTTTCCATTATTAACATTTAATTTTTATATGTGAGTTTCCTAGGTAAAAAATAGGACATTGGTCCAATTTTATTAGCTAAAGGTCCTAATTCTTTAATATAAATATTTCTGTGGCATTTTCCTCCTACGGTTGAAAAAGCCATTTTGTAATAAGAGAAAGGAAATGTGACCTTACCCGTAGCACTTACCTAGCTGCACTCATAAAAATGGGTTATCCACAAGAATGATAATAATAGTAATGATAGCGACAATAATAATAAGTATAAACAAGGAAAATGAAGTAAACGAAAAGGAAAAAGAAAGAAATTTTGAACATACCTCAAGGAATGCACCAGTACACATTAAGCAACATACGATCGACTCATTTATTTTAATAAAGGAGAAAATTATGTTTTTGGTCATGCATCAAGTGATACATAGGTATGCATTGTCACACAATTGTGCTCACTGATAAAGGGGTAGTTTTCCTTTTCTTTTGAAATAAAGTCCTTATTGACATGCAAATCCAAAAGGGAGCAAAAAGAGATCACAAAACACAAAGAAATGATTTTTAAATCAAAATTTCCAAAGGAGCCGACTTCAAAACAAAATAAAAGAAATTTTAATGCGACAACCTTGTAATTTCTACCACACAGCAAAATACCCTAAAAAGGGTTCCATAACCTAGATCTAGGAAGAAATAAGTATGCAATAAAAATGTGATAAATAAATTGAAGAGTAAAGTTTATAGCATTTAAGATGATAAATGCATAAACTTTAAACTATCAGAAACTAAACCGAGGAGAAAAGACTTTTTATATTACCTTCAGTGTACTTACTTATGTAGATCATCGAATGTCAGGTTCTTGAATCTTTTTCATGTTAAAATGGTTGAAAAAATGAGCTTGAAAATGAAGAACTATACTTTAAAAGAAGACTTTTTAAATCTGAAAAAGTTTTGGTTTTTAAACTAATCAACTTCCCAGCCTTCCAACCTTTTTCTTACGTCTTAGCCTTCTAACCTTTTTAAAGTTCTACATTCAAAACTTTATAAAGGAGTGTTTACACTGGTCTGCAAATTCCTTACACGGGTGTGCAATCCTAAAAAGTTAGCTAATTTGTTAAGTTGCCTCTAAAAAGTTTTTTTAATTTTCACTTGCACAAGTGTGCAAATCAAATGCAATAGTTAACTTACCAAATTGGGTCTGGAAAAGAAGATTCTCTAACATGCACGGCTGTGCAGGTGGATTTTCATGGGTGTGCAATCCAAAAATGGCAGTCACGTTAGCAATTGGCCAAATAATGCAGATATTCTCTAATTGCACGGGGTGTCCAAGGTAAAAAAAGGCACTGAAAATGACCTTTAAGTCTCTAATTGGGAATATTTCTCATTATTCAATGCTTTTGCTTCCCTCAAGTGCCTAAACTAAGTATAAAAATACTTCAAAACATTTTTGAAAAAGTTTTATAATATAAAAAAACCTTAGAATCCTTTATCTACTACCTTTCAAAGTCTCCTCAAAACCCAGTATTTATAGAATGAAAAATCACATACAATTTATGAGTCGAATAATTGGGCACTATGTGTGAAATAATCCTACTCTGGTATGAAAAGTGAGGATGATATGGAAATGATGTAAAAGGATGTGAAAAATTGTATGAAAAAACAAAGAATGGTGGATAAAAATTCACTTGGGCATTTGTCGAGCATTTGGTGTGCACAAGTGTTTAAACAAATTTGAGCATAATCAAAGAAATCAAATGCTAAACATCAATGAATTATGATCATAACATGTAATTCGGCTAAACAAGATCAAAACAACTCAAATCATCCATATTTTCCAGGAAAAATGGGCATTGAAAAACCTTATATGTAATTGCAAATTAAGAAATAAAGAAAGAAATTGGAGTTAAAATTATTTAATTGTGTGTGGAAGGAGAAATGAAGATCGAAATTTAATCCAAAGTAATAAATTTTTTGCCCTTCTTTTACCAATACTATTGCCTTTTTAACACCATTTTCATCCTTTGAATTGCTTTAACTAAACAAAACTTCATGATGCACGTAACTAAAAAAGCCAATCAATAGATTGCAAGAATCGCAACTCACCTCAATCCTCCTACTCTCACTATAATTTATCAAAATTTTCTTCAATTACAATTCTTTTTTTTAATCAATTTGTTGTGATCTAATTTTTTTTATGAAAAAAAAAGTTAGAAGAGAGCAATGGTTTAAACTAGGTCAACTGGTTGGCCCAAAGAAGGGCAGCCAAATTTAAAGTAGCAATATTGAGAGCAACAATAAAGGCGATCAAGAAAAATGATTTTAAAGAGAGAAAAAAGGAGGGAGGAGATCTATAATGGAGATTGGATTTTTTCCTTCCTTTTTCATCCTTTAATCAACACGTGTCAGTAATTTCTGCATGATTGGCACACGTTGGTTACTCCAGGTGAGTGCCATTCATATTTTAGGCTCACTCCATTCCATTTGAATTTTATGTTTACAAATACTAAAATTCGACAATTTAAGCATTAGTAGGTTATTTTCTAAGTTTAGGTGTCAAAATAAACTTTTTGCACACATTCTTGTGTCTCCAGATGGGTTTATCCAATTTAAAATGCAAAAAATGGATATTTTTAGAATTAATTTTTTTTCGAAAGAATATTTTAAAAACTAGTGTGGATGAAAATATATTTGAAAAATGGGATGATTTCAAAAATGCAACATGTCTCTGTATTTTTAGAGAGTGGAACCCACATGGCAAAGAAAATTTTGACACTGAAACCACAACAGCTTACAGTAATTTTAGTACTAGTGTCAGTCTGAAACTGCGACAGCCTGCTACAAATTCATAGCCGACATTGACGATTTCAAAACCTCAACACGTTATTGTATTTTTAGAGAGTGGAACCCACACGGTAGAGAACATTTTGACACCAAAATTGCAATAGCCTATTGAAGTTTCAATGTCAATGTCAGTTTGAAATTGCAACAGCCAACTACAATTTAAGAGCCAACATTGATGTTAAAATCGTAGCAAGCTATTGCAGTTTCTGTGTGTGTCAAAATTTCTTCCATAAATAAGAAAAGTAGTGTAAAAAATTAGTTATAAATTCTAATTAAATGAAATATAAAAATATTATTTAACATTATCTTTATTTATAATTTATTTTATATATAATATTTTTAAATAAGTTATAAATTTTAAGGAATTGAAATATAAAAATTAATGAAATAAATTATATATAAATTTTAATTAATTGAAATATTAAAATTAATATGAAAAATAAAATTTTAGGAGTGGACTTATGTTAAAGAGTATGCCCTAGAGCCTATGTAAAATGGATGTATTTCATATGTATGAATTCATATTCTTAATAAAAGGCATCATTCATTTATTAATGCTATGTTTAAATACATGAGTTTGTAAATCTTAATTTAATAAATGAAGTCCTAGATATTATAAACACAGTGTACAGGCAATCATGAAAGTGTTCATGATATGAGATGTCTATTGCATGCAAATGTGTTAATATCTAAATATCCCTAGTCATAGAATTAACAAGACAGGACATTGTTAATTCGGACAGACTACCATATGTTATGCTTCTTGAATGGTTCAAGCAGTGGTTCTTATGACTGTGATTATGGAAGATAATCAAAGCTAACATGTGGATGCTTATTAGAAGAACAAGTTCATTTGAGACCTGTAAAGAGAATCCTCACATGGATATTAAATCAATGTCAGTGAGGAATCTCTTCATAGCGGTTGTGCAAGTATCCTTAGACTTGAGATCACAAAAGTTATCTTAAGTAGCAAGTGGTATATTTTGACTTCATAACTAATTATTTCCAATTGGGGGTGAACATAGTTAGGAGATTGGGTATATCATGACCTACTTGAAGATAGTTGAGTGACCGACAAAGGATTCACCATCCCAGATTTATTAAGGGAAGTTATCTCGCATGATTCTATAATTGCCTTGATCAGAGAATCTCTGGCCAGAGTAATATGCCAAGATAGATAGAGATCCATGAAGGGCATTTTGGGAACAATGGATAAATTAATAGAATATATATAATTAGATTTATATGAGTTGACAGAAATCCATACTCAGAATTTAATTGAGATAAGAGTGGTGAAAGGAGTAATTACACGGTAACTGTTTCTATGGAAGGGTATAGTCAAACCACTTGACTTTTCTGACATTTGGTTAGTTATGATGTCTAGCTAGAGCCTACACAGGATTTGTATAATATTGTATCATAAATATCAATAAGGATTGATAAAATGATTTAAAGAAGTTTAAATCAAGTGAGTTTTGAATAGAACTCACAATTACATATTATACTGCCAATATGGACAGGAACTCAATAGGTCACACACATATAGAGAAAAGGATAAAATGATAAAATGACAAGGATAATAATATTTGATATTATTATGGGGATAGAGAAGTAAATAAGAGAATAATTAATTAAATAGTTTAATTAATTATGATCAAGTAAAATTGTTCGCATAACTTTTTAGAAATGTTCTGTAAAATGGACCTAATTAAAATAATATATTTCATAATTAATTATTATTGGAATATAAATATTATAGGGCTGATCTAATAATTAATAGATCCATTGCAGGAATTAAAGAGGCCCAAAGAAGTGAAGTTGGCGCAGAAACCCTTCAGAGGAAGGGTTACACGCCAACTACAAACAGAAGGCCTTAGAGGCCTAATTCTTGGATCAAAATAAATTAAATATATTTAATAAGTGTTATGAAGCCTAAATATTTAATTTGGTTGTATTTGGAATTCATTTGGGTAATTAAATCCAAATATATGCACAAAGGGCCTAGTTTGTAGATTTTGTGCATAGTCTTTTGTGAAATGACTTAAATTGAATTTAATTAAGCCCAAATAAATTATTAATAATTCCAGAAGCCCAATTAATATTTCTCCAGCAATTTTAAAGAGCCCAATCCTATTATGAAGTTGGATTTTTAACCTAACTATAAAAATCCAAGTGATAGGATTTTAGGGTTAAGTGTGAACAATTAAGAGAAAACATTTTTCTCTCTTTTCTCTCAACCCTAGCCGCCACTCCCCTTGCTAGCATCTAGGAAATTTCAGCCAGCCCTTGTTCTCTTCCTTTGTTGGTTCATTCAATCCTTCTCTAGTGTGGATTACTCATTGGAGGTGTTTAATTTTGGACACTATGGTTTGCGACAATCCGGTGAGAAGGAAAATAAACTGTACAATAAAAATCAAAGGTGATTTTTATTATTCTCATTAATATGTATATTATAAATTCATGGCAAGATCAGATATATTGGTTAAAAATTTTAAATTTCGCTTATGTATGAGATGCATGTAACCGATAATCCCCAACATGGTATCAGAGCCTCGGTTTTGCCATGAATCTACAATTCTATATTTTTCTGCAGAATAAGTGTTATTTTTTAGTTATTTAATTCATGAAATTTAAAATATCATATTTGATTGTTCATGAATGAAAAATATTGATTTCTAGATGTATGTGATCAAATATATAAAACGAAAAATAAAAACATTTCTTTTGAGGAAACAACCATTGAGAATGGCGTGAATGGCTTTTATTTTTCAATAAAGTTTAGGGGCTGTTCTAAATTAAATTTTTATTGATCCTCTCTAGAATTATTTTGATGATAATTTATGTGTTTAATATGTGATATTAAGCCATAGGATCAAACAAAATCAAAATTGAACAAGTTTTGTATGAAAACTAGTTTAGTTGAAAAGTTCGATAAATTGGTGTTCTTCGCGTGTTCTTAGTGTGTTCATGTTTAGAACAATTTTTAATCTTGTAAATCTGATATATCTGATATATTAATGTATTTTTAATTAATTGGATTAATTAAAATGGGCCTTGAATTAATTGGATTCATTTTAATTCATTAAAACCACTTAATAGGCTTAATTATGTTTACGGACTTTGTTTAAATTAGTGAATGACTTGGTGGGCCCAAGGAGCTGATTTAAATTAAATATTATAAACTATAAATAAGTTTATTAATGGGTTTTTATGGCTGGAGTGGGCTTGGGTCATTCCAAAAGGCCCAAATGGTCTAATAGACACAAAACTAATTTGTATGTGAACACACTTTAGGATTTTATTGTGTGGGTTTCATCCCATCCTTGTTTTAAGCCCAAAATTAATTTTTAATTATTTAATATGATTAATTAATTAAATAATCAATTGATAATTAATTATTAATCAATTGGATTGATAATTAAGGCAAGAACACATGCATGCAAAAGGTTTCCTAAAATGAAAGTTTCCAAAATAGAAAAAGTTTCCTAATTTGATCAAATTATTAAAATAACTCAAAAGTATGTTTCAAAAGTTGAATCAAAGTTAGTAATCCATTATATGTTTTATTTTATACATTAGAAATGCATATAAGGGTGTATGATTGGCATGATGGATAGTTATGGACAAGGCCCAATGTGATTGAGCATTATGCATGTTTTGGCCCAATGAGGACTTTCATGTCCCGGCTACTTATTTTTGGATCAAGGAGCAAGATAGGCCGGATGGAGATCCAACAAGTTTGAAGATAATGGAATTATTTTTACTTGTTTGAATCATGCATACTACGTAGGTGTGACCTTTTGATTTCCCATTTGGCTTGGGGAAATCAATGTAGTAAAGTCCATAACTATACCATATTTGTATGCTTATATTTATGTGATAGATATAGGATGCATACCAATATATGTCAACCATGTATGATGAGACTTAATTAACTAAAATCCCCAAATAAATACTAAGGTATATAAGCCTTCCATTAATTGGAGGAGAATTAGAGTTCTTTATAGTGTGGGTTATTGACCACAGTCATGCTCACATTATATCGAATATGTTCGAATCTAATTAAATGGGTCATCTTAGCTAGCCCATTAGCTTGTTGACCACAGTCAAGGCTAATGGTTCTAGAGGCAAGATTAGGGAATGGACATACAATATGCATATATCAAGAGTTGATAAGCTAATGATCCAATAGTTGTGTAAAGACACAATTGGTATAAAGATACCTACCTTTCAAGGGTATGAAGTTTGGCTTGTAGACCACAATCAAGGTCAAATTACATATCAAGGATTTGATATTGGCCCACTAAGAAAACCATCGCGTTTTCTCGAACTATATAGTGAGGGCTATTAATTCGTAATAAAATAGTGGGAGTAAATGGATTAATTAAAGACCTAATTAATGCATACATATATATGAACATACTCTCATATATTTTCTTTTTCACATCTAGGTCATCATCATGAGCACATCAAACATTAATATATGATCAATCTTGGAGATGACATATTGATCATGGGAAATGACATTTCTCTTCTCCAATCTGTTAAAATATGGTTATCCAAGCAATTCTCCATGAAAGACCTTGGAGAAGCATCCTATATTCTGGGAATAAGGATCGATAGAGATAGATCCAATAGGTTGCTAGGTCTTTTTCAAAGTACATATATAGATAAAGTATTGAAGAGGTTCAATATGGATCTCTCTAAAAAAGGGTTTATACCCATAGTGCATAGGAAACACCTTTCTAAGTCTATGTGTCCGCAGACACTAGAGGATAGAGAGAGCATGAATAGAATATCATATGCATATGCAATTGGCTCTATCATGTATGCTATGTTATGTACACATCTAGATGTAGCATTTGCTTTGAGTGTCACAAGCAGATTCCAATCCAATTTTGGAGAGGAACACTGGGCAGCTATCAAGAATATCCTTAAGTACTTGAGAAGGACTAAGGATATATTCTTGGTATATAGAGAGGGCAGTTTGAAAGTAAATGGGTATACAAATGCCAGTTTTCAATCTGACAAAGATGATTGTAAATCACAATCTGGTTATGTGTTCATAATGGGAGAAGGAGCAGTTAGTTAGAAGAGTTCCAAACAAGAAACAACTATTAATTCCACGACAGAAGCTGAGTACATTGCTGCTTCGGAAGCAACCAAAGAAGTAGTCTGGATCAAAAAGTTCATATTTGAAATAGAAGTGGTGCCTAGCATTGTTGATCTGATTCCTCTATATTGTGACAACAATGAAGTCACTACGCAAGCAAAGGAACCACGGCCTCATCAGCAATCCAAACATGTTCTCAAACGCTACCATCTCATAAGGGAAATAGTAGCTAGAAATGATGTGAAAATAGAAAGGGTCCCCACAGATGATAATGTGGCGAATCCCCTCACTAAAGCACTTTTCCAGATTAAGCACGTTCACCATATAAATAGCATGGGTTTAAGACATATGAGTGATTGGCTCTAGTGCAAGTGGGAGATTGTTAAAGAGTATGCCTTGGAGCCCATGTAAAAGGGATGTATTTCATATGTATGAATTCATATTCTTAATAAAAGGCATCATTTATTTATTAATACAATGTTTAAATACATGAGTTTGTAAATCTTAAATTAATAAATGAAGTCTTAGATATTATAAACACAATGTAAAGGCAATCATGAAAGTGTTCATGATATGAGATGTCTATTGCATGAAAATGTGTTAATATCTAAATATCCCTAGTCATAGAATTAACAAGACATGACATTGTTAATTCGGACAGACTAGCACATGTTATGCTTCCTAAATGGTTCAAGCAGTGGTTCTCATAACTGTGATTATGGAAGATAATCAAAGCTAACATGTGAATGCTTGTTAGAAGAACAATTTCATTGGAGACCTGCAAAGAGAATCCTCACATGAATATTAAATCTATATCAGTGAGAAATCTCTTCATAGCGGTTGTGTAAGTATCCTTAGACTTGAGATCACCAAAGTTATCTTAAGTAGCAAGTGGTATATTTTGACTTCATAACTGATTACTTTCAACTGAGGGTGAACATAGTTAGGAGATTGGGTATATCATGACCTACTTGAAGATAGTTGAGTGATCGACAAAAGATTCGCCATCCCAGATTTATTAAGGAAAGTTATCTCGCATGATTCTATAATTACCTTGTTCAGAGAATCTTTGGCCAGAGTAATATGCCAAAATGAATAGAGATCCATGAAGGGAATTTTGGGAACAATGGATAAATTAATAAAACATATATAATTAGATTTATATGAGTTGACAGAAATCCATACTCAGAATCTAATTGAGATAAGAGTGCTGAAAGGAGTAATTTTACGGTAACTATTTCTATGGAAGGGTATAGTCAAACCACTTGATTTTCCTGACATTAAGGTAGTCATGATGTCTAGCTAGAGGCCGCTCATGATTTGTATAATAGTGTATCATAAATATCAATAGGGATTGATAAAATGATTTAAAGAGATTTAAATCAAGTATTTCATAATTAATTATTATTGGACTATAAGTGTTATAGGGCTGATATAATAATTAATAGATCCATTGGAGGAATTAAAGAGGCCCAAAGAAGTGAAGTTGGTGCATAAACCCTCTAGATGAAGGGTTACACGCCAACTACAAACAGAAGGCCTTAGAGGCCTAATTCTTGGATTAAAATAAATTAAATATATTTCATAAGTGTTATGGAGCCTACATATTTAATTTGGTTCGATTTGGAAGTCATTTGGGTAATTAAATCCAAATATATGCACAAAGGGTCTAGTTTGTTAGTTTTGTGCATAATCTTTTGTGAAAGGGCTTAAATTGGATTTAATTGAGCCCAAATAAATTATTAATAATTCCAAAAGCCCAATTAATATTTCTCCAGCAATTTTAAAGAGTTCAATCCTATTATGAAGTTGAATTTTTAACCTAATTATAAAAATCAAAGTGATAGGGTTTTAGGGTTAAGTGTGAACAATTAAGAGAAAATATTTTTCTCTTTTTTCTCTCAACCCTAGCCGCCACTCCCCATGCTAGCATCTAGGGAATTTCAGCTAGCCCTTGTTCTCTTTCTTTGTTGGTTCATTCAATCATTCTCTAGTGTGGATTACTCATTGGAGGTGTTCGATTTTGGACACTGTGATTTGCGACAATCTGGTGAGAAGGAAAATCAACTGTACAATAAAAATCAAATATGATTTTTCTTATTCTCATCAATATGTATATTGTAAATTCATGGCAAGATCAGATCTATTGGTTAAAAATTTTAAATTCTGCTTATGTATGAGATGCATGTAACCGATAATCCCCAACAACTTAGGCATAGGTGAGAGTTAAATTTTCTTTTTAGTCCAAAATTTAAAGTAAATTTTATAAATTAGTTCATAATCTTTATTCACATAATTTTAAAAATTAGTTCATAATCTTCATTCACTTTTCAATTTGGCCATATTAAATTTTTTTAATCCTTGCATATTTTAAATTTTGGCTCTCACCTTCTCATCGAGAATCAGCTCCATTGGAATTCGATTTTTTTAGAAAGAGCCAAAATTTTAATTAATTGAAATATAAAAATTAATGCAAAAAATAGTTATAAATTTTAATTAATAAAAATATAAAAATTAATGTAAAAAATATTAAAAAAACAATAAAGATGGAAAAATATTTGGATTTGACTTTTTAAAAGGAGCCAAATTTTTAATCAATTGAAATCATAAAATAATTCAAAAAAATTAGTTATAATTTTAATTAATTGAAATATGAAAAATAATGTGAAAAATAAAAAATTGAAAAAAAAATATTCAAATTCATTTTTTTAAAAGGAGACAAAATTTTAATAATTGAAATATAAAAATTAATGTAAATAATGAAAAAAATAGAAAAAAATATTCGTTTTTATAAAAGGTGCCAAAATTTTAATTAATCTAAATATGAAAATTAATGTAAAAAATAAAAAATAATGAGAAAACAATAGAAAAAAACATTTGATTTTTTTAAAGTAGCCAAAATTTTAATTAATTGAAATATGAAAATTGATGTAAAAATAAAAAAAAATAACAAGGTTGTTGCTAGGATTATGTACAAATAATAAAAAAAAATGGAAAAAATATAAAAAGGTTGTTAGAATATGAACCTGCACCTACTCAAAAGTGAAAAAAGTAAGATGGATGACCTGAAATAGGTATTTTGTATTTAATTTTTCAACGCATCTATTATGAAAATTTTGAAAATAATTGTGAAACGATCCGAAATCGTTTCATACTGCAGCAATTTTACTATAAAATGTTAAAAAATTTGTCTGTAGATCTCATTTCTGAAACCTCAATATGTCGTAATAGTATTAAACTTATCCCATTTTCGTAAATAAATTATGATACACTCCAATTTTATAATTTTTTTAAAAAAAGTATTATTTAAAAAATTATCCCCTCTTGAGGACTCCTTGAAAAAAGGGAGAGGATAAATTTTATTTTATTTTTATTTGCTCTATTTTCTTGATTTTTGTGTTTTGGTTTCTTTGTTAAGTTTTCTATTATTATTATTATTATTATTATTATTATTATTATTATTATTATTATTATTATTATTATTATTATTATTATTATTATTATTATTATTATTATTATTATTATTATTAAGGTTTCAAGGACCAACTATTTTCAATTGTGTGATTCTATATCTTTGCTCAACCTTGAGAAGCTATGCCTGGAACAGCAGAAACTTTAACTTTGGACTTCTCAGTAGACTCCTGCCTCTTCTTCACTCTTTTACTGCTTCTTCAATGCGACTTCCCAATGTCTCAGTCTCCAATCTCTTGGTCTTTATCTTTCCTCCTTCTGCTTTCCTGAAAACCTCTATTTATGATGAAAAAATAATAAATAATTTTAATAACCAAAGGTTAATTATCAGAAATTAACAGTCCCTGAAAATGGTTTTTAGCCATACAGCTGTGAGGCACTTTACAAATGGATTTGAATTAGTTACTGGGTGGGTCCAAAACCTGAAAATTGGGTTAAAACCCACAAATTCTAAACTCATTTCATATGAACCTTGTAATTGAGTTAAACCTTTATCAATTGGGCTCCTATTCAATATTGGACTCTTAAGTTGGGCAATGATGTACTATTGAGCCCACCACAGTATTTTTCTTCATTTTCTGCTTTTTTTTAATTTTTTTTAATTGTTTTTAATTTAAATTATATTTTACATCCTCCTATTTAAATGTATTCTTTGTCCCATTACTGAAATAAATAACACATTTATGTATTATTTTCTTTCTTTTTTTTTTACTTTTTGTATTTTATAATTTTTGCTTATCGGTTCATTAGAAAAATAAATAATTTATAAATTAATTTTCACATGAAAAGAAATTAAAGACAAAATTATGAAAGGAATTTATATATCATGACAATCTAATATTTTTATAAACAAATACAAATTAATTATGTTTCATTTATTTATTGGTGGAGATCCAGACGAAATGGGATGTCTGTACCGTGGATGTTAAATAATGTTAAATTTTTTTTCTATCTCTATCTTTCCTTGGATCTAGGGGTGTTCAAAACCGATCCTACCCGAACAACCCGACCTGAACAAGGAATTCAGATAGGGTTATTAGGGTCGGGTAGGGTTGGAGATTTGGGGGTTGTTCGGGTTCGGGTTGGGTCGGGTTAAACCCTCATTAACCGAACAACCCAAAAAACAAAAAAACTCCTCCAAAACGCACCGTTTCATGGAAATGGGCCAAGTTCGGGTCGGGTTGACCCGACCCGAACCTAATTTTTATAATTTAAAATAAAAGAAAAAATAATTTTAAAAATAAATTCGGGTTATTCGAGTGGGGCCCGAACTTTTGCGGGTTATTCGGGTAGGGGCACGAATTATTTGTAGGATAGGGTAGGGTTGGGACATATGGTGTTGTTCGGGTTCGGGTCGGGTTCACCCGAACTCGCCCGATGAACACCCCTACTTGGATCATATTAGTTAATTGCGTCTAATTTCAAACACATTCATTTAATCACAATTGCAGAAAGAACTCTAAGAACTCCGTGTTTCCTTCATTTAATCGTAAAGTTAAGCCTTTTTTGTGTGGTTTGAATTGATAAAAGATCCAGCAATTGGGTCTTTCCACATCCATCTTTCATTTGATTTGGGTTTATATCAAAGACGATTTTTATAGAAGAAGAAGAAGAAAAGATATATATATATATATATATATATATATATATATATTTTATCTTTTATTATTGCTAATAAGATGACGCATAAGAGCCTGTTAGAAGAGAGAATGTTTAGGGATGATCGTGGGACGGGAGCAGAGAGTGCCTCCCCACCTACTGCCCCGCGCAAGGACGGGGTGAAGGCGGGGCGAGGACCGATAGTATTTCAAGGAAAAAATTCCTTCCATCTACGTCCCCACGGGGATCCCCATCCCTGCAGGAATCCCCGTCCCCACATAAAAATGTTTTTATTTATTAAAAAAATTTAATTATAACTAAAATATAATATTTAATAATTAATTATAATTGAAATATAATATTTAATAATTAAAAATATAAATTTAATTACAAATCAAACTAATATAAATTTTAACAATTGATAAAACTAAAATTAAATATAATTTAAAACTAAATTATATAAATATAATTAAATTTAGTAATTAAATTTCGAGGGCGGAAAAATTTTAGGGCGGAGATCACAATCTTCGTCCCCATCCCCACCCCAAATTCTAAGTCGGGGAATACTTTTCTCCCATCTCCGTCCCCACGGGAGAATTTTTCGAGGATTTCCCGCCATATTCGGGACGGTTTCCCATTGAAGACGGAGATTCCCCGCCCCGTGATCATCCTTAAGAATGTTATTGCGATTGAATTGTCATGTTTTGATTAGATGCGGTTACTTTTATTGGAATAAGGGTGAATTACCCATTTTTGTTTAGTTGAAAGGGAAAACATGATAAAAAAAATAGAGCAAAATCACCCCACTTATCTCGTAATAAAATTGAAATCGCACGGAGAAAATTACAAATAGTTTGGTTCGATCGCTTCAAATTTAGAACATGGAGCTGAGCAAGTCCCCTCTTCCCAGTCATTTGGTTTCCGATAAAAAGCTAAGAGCCTGTTCACTTACAGAAAAATGCTCCAATTTTCCAGAAAAATTTTTCACAGAAAACCAAAAATAGAGATCGTGTTTATTTTGATCAGTTTTCTAAAATAGAAAACAGAAAATAAATTTTTCAGTTTTCCAAAATAAAAAAGAAATTAGAAAACTAATAAAAGATGTTTTTCAAATTTTCTAAATAATCTTAACACATACATACATACATACATACATACATACATACATACATGCATACATACATACATACATATGTATGTATATATTTGTATGTGCATACATACATAAGTGTATGTGACCGGATGCTAGCAACTGTACTAGATCGACTAGTAATACTGGAAAATATAGATTAAAACCCCAAAATATCATACCCAAGGAAACATGAATTGCTAAGAATAATATCTATGTATGAATTAAATTAATTCGAGATTTTTTCCCAAATGTTTTTGATTTAAAAGCAAAAATTAAACGAAATAAACAAATAAACAAAACAAAAACTAAAAATAAATTAACATGAATTAAAAACAAACCAATAATTGAAATTCTCTTGCTAAAGAAGCTATCCACCTTAACTTTCATTGTCATAACTTAAATTCAAAAGGAACACCGGTGATTATGAAGAATTTAAATAAATAAAATTCTCTTCTTCAGAATAATTCAACACTTAACATAAAAGTCTAAATTAATCCTCCTACATGTCTATTAAAACCTTTTTCAAGAGATTTAACTTTCACCTATTCTTAGTTCTTCCTCTCTTAGTATTAACTAATAAAATTAACACATAATTATCTCATATTTCGGATAATAATCATGCATAAATATTAAAGAGTTAACCTAAGAATATGTAAATCATTAACTATGTCAAAACCAATTTTTAGTTATTTATTCAATAAACCAACAATCAATCTCAACACAATCAAAGATAAGAATATGCTTAAAACCAAGAAATAATCAACATATATTAAAATTAAGCTCAAAATAAAGTCATACAAATGAAAATATAAGATTTCAAGAATCCATTAGCAAAAGAAGAAAAATTATTTACTAAACATATTTAAAAACTAAAACAAAGTTGAAAAACTTAAACAAAATTGAAAGGAAAACTAAAAATAGAAAAACTAGAAAAATAAAGTAAAACTAAAACTAAAGAATTCTTCTAATTGGTCTCTAATTCCCTCATTGATCTCCCCTCTTTGGTGTTTAGAGTTGTCTATTTATAGGCAAAATATATTGTAGAAACCTCTTAAAATTCCTCAATTGGAATAGGAAGAGAATCTTTCTTGAATTGAAAAAATCACAAATCCTTCGCTTCATGGGAGACTCAACACGTGGCCATGTGTTTTTCTTTGTAAATCCACACGTGGCCATGTGTTGTTCTTTGAAGAAAATCACGTGGCCATAGGTTCCCTTTGGCTTTTTTTCACGTGGTCACGTCTCCTCACTTCCTTCTTCCAAAAATTCTTTCATGTGGCCATTTAATTCCTTTAGCTATTCTACCCATGGTCATGCGTTTGTCTTCTGGACTTTATGATAATATCTTAAAATGAATTTTTCAAATTTACAATTTTGGCCCAAATTTTCTTGCTTTTTTACAATTAAGTCTTTTTTCTTGCAAAATAACCTTGAAAAATACAAAAATTTACAATTAACTCCAAAAACATAAAATTAACAAATTAAACTCAAATTCAACCTAATTAACACAAAATTAACTCAATTAAACACCTAAAAACATACTAAAAACACCATTATCAATATGCATGTGTATGTATATGTAGTATATGCATACATACGTACATATGAATATGTATATATACATACACACACACACACACACACACACACACACACATATATATATATATATATGTGCTTTTATGTGCATGCATGCATACATATATATGTATATGTATGTATATGTGTATGTATGCACATACATATATATACATATGAATATGTATATATATGTCTATACATACATGTGCACACACCTACATATATATATGTATGTATGTGTATATATATGCATATATTCATATTCATATACATATGCATACATACATACATACATACACACATATATATATGTATATATATATGTATGGTACACACACATACATATATATATACACACACATGTGTATGCTTATATACAGTTATATATATACATATATATAGAAAATAAATATTTTAATTTTTTATTTATTGATAAATGAAGGCGTTTTTTAAATTTTTTATAAAAAATAAATACTTTAATTTTTTAAAAAAATAAAAAATAAAAAATTATTTTTTGTAAGTAAACGCACCCTAAAATTTCCAGTCGTAACTTGCCTTAATATTTTATCATTCAAATCATTGGGGCTTTAGGCTGTTGGTAAAAGTTGAAGTCCAGCACATAGCTTCATTACACCATATTTGCACCTTTTTTTTTGCCTCTGTTCACTGAAAACCCTAAATATCTTTCACTGTGAACATTACAAGCACAAGCGCTCGCAAGCGGCGAGGTAATTCGAGTGTGCTTATGAGATGGTATTTATATCTCAAAATTTGTGATATTTTTAAGACAAAAATCATGCTGTATCTTCATCTCTCTGTGAATCTATAAGCAAGGACGAACCATGAATGCCTCTATAATAGGTGAGCTCTTTCTTTCTTTCTGTTTGAATTTGGATTTCATATGTTAAAAAAAAATTACCTGTGATATTTGGTGTCTTGGTTGTAAGATCCATTGCAAGGAGATTTTACAGAGGTGATAGAGGAGTATTTGGAGCATGGGGTTATGAAATGCATTGCTTTCAATCGTCGTGGCACTGTTCTTGCTGGTAATTTTTTTTAAATATCTACTCTTTATTCCTACTTAATATGTGGGTTTTTGCTGTTTCATACCTGGTGCATTATATTTTTACATACAAAAAAACATTGTTTTCAATGATCATTTTATTTTTATTTTTTTAAATAAGCCCATAGTAATTTCTTAAAATAGAACCCTTGATGGATAGATATTTGAATTTTTAATCAACTAGTATGATAAATATAAATATGTGAACATAGTATTGTGGTGCTTTTCTGCTTCCTAAATGGAGTTAGTTCAAAATCATCTAAAAATCAATCTTAGCAGGCTAAAATGATCGTCATTTCTTAAAGTAGGAAAGCGTACCACGCATATTGTTTTCTCACAGTGTGAATGAACCATCAATAATTTTCCTGTTAATAACTGGGTTGCTTCTTTAAGCAACCGTCTCATTTCAATGCTTTTTTTTTCCTTGGTGTGTGCGAGCTATTCATTGTAATTTCATGTATGTGTGAGCCCACATGTGTGTATGATTTGAAAGAGAAGCCACATATTGGTGCTTGTATTTATTTAAGCTGTACTTATTATTATCTTTTTCTTGTCTACATAAGGAAAATTATCAGTGTCGAAAGAATATATCTGAATTATTAGTTACTTCCTATTGATAATCATTTTATTCTTTCCCAGCTGGGTGTTCTGATGGAAGCTGTGTCATCTGGGATTTTGAGACCAGGGGAATTGCTAAGGAGCTGCAAGATAAGGACTGTGTTGCTGCAATAACAAGCATCTGCTAGTCAAAGTATGGTCATCACATTCTTGTTTCTGCTGCTGATAAATCATTAACACTCTGGGATGTTGTCAATGGAGATAAGATCGCACGCACAATTCTGCAGCAGACACCCTTGTTGGCTCGCCTGCATCCTGGTTCCTCAGCTCCATCTTTCTGCCTGGCATGCCCACTTTCATCAGCTCCCATGATTGTCAACTTAAACACAGGAAACACCACTATGCTTCCAGTTATGGTACCTGACATGGGCAATGGCCTTGCCTCTGCATCACGTAATAAATCTTCTGATGGAACTACCCCTTTTACTCCAACTACTGCATGCTTTAACAAGAATGGAGATCTGGTTTATGTGGGAAATTCGAAAGGGGAAATACTTATTATTGATTACAAAAACATTCAAGTCCATGCCATGATATCCACTCCTGGTGGTGCTGTGATAAAGAACATGGTATTCAACAGAAATGGACAGTATCTGCTTACAAATTCGAATGATCGAACTATCAGAATCTATGAAAATCTTCTCCCTCTCAAAAATGGCCTTACTACTCTAGAGGAAATGAACCAGACAATTGATGAGCAAGATGGTGTTGAGAAGATGAAGACTGTTGGATCAAAGTGCTTAGCACTGTTCCGAGAATTTCAAGATTCTATCACCAAGATGCACTGGAAAGCACCTTGTTTTAGTGGTGATGGTGAATGGGTAATTAGCGGTTCTGCAAGCAAAGGAGAGCATAAAATCTACATATGGGATAGGGCTGGATATCTTGTGAAAATCCTTGAAGGTCCAAAGGAAACATTAATTGATTTAGCATGGCACCCTGTTCATCCCATTGTAGTCTCTATTTCATTGACTGGCTTGGTATATATATGGGCTAAGGATTACACTGAGAACTGGAGTGCATTTGCACCAGACTTCAAGGAGCTAGAGGAAAATGAAGAGTATGTGGAGCGAGAAGATGAATTTGATCTAGTGCCTGAAACTGAAAAGGTTAAAGAATTCTCATTACTTGAGCAGGTCATAGGTGCATTTTAATAATATTGACATGTTTGCATACTTGCAGGTAAAAGACTCAGATGTTAATGAAGATGAAGAGGTTGATATTGTGACGGTAGAGAAAGATGCTTTCAGTGATTCAGATTTATCACAGGATGAATTGTACTTCTTGCTAGCTGTTCCTTGTCCTGATCTTCCTGAACAGCAGGACAAGTGTGTAGGGAGTTCTTAAAAATTGATGGACAGTAATCATTCTGGATCCCCTCTCTCAGAAGGTGCTGGACAAAATGGACTAGCTACAAACCATCCATCAAGTCCACTTGAAGGTAATGCCAAGGATGATTTTGAATGTTTTCAAGTGATATGATTTCTCATGTACACGATTAGCTAGAATTAGGAGATACTTTTAGGTCAAATCATAAACCAGATCCAGATCTCTTGGGACTTCCTGGTAGATAACTAATCATTGTCCAGCAAGCAAATTGATGGAGATTCAGATTTATCACACAGCCAAACAGAAAAGTAAAAGAGAAACTCAATGGAAAAATGATTGTATTAATGGAAATATCAAAACACACTGGAAGTTTTGTATCGCATATGGCGTTAACAACCCTAATAGAAGAAGAAAAACATAAAGAATAAAATAGTAAGGGCCAACTCTAAGAAGGGCAGCCAAACAACAAATCTGCTCTTCCTTCCCGCACTCCCCTTTCAACCTCAGCTGAAAGTTACAAATGATTTCCCCACCCCCCTTTCTCATAAACCCAATTCCCCTCTTATACTTTCCTTTCCCTCCTAACTAACTATTTGCCAACTCATCTGCCTTTTTCCTTTGTCTTCTCGAGTATACCCTCCATGCTTTGGGCTTGGATCATCCTTCACTGCTTCAGGGTCCAACTCTCTATCATTACCGGCTAGGGAAAACAAGTCTTGTCCTCAAGACTTAAGTCGGGAAATTGATTTTTGATAATGAAGACATCCTCTCAAATAGCATCACGAACCCCCTTCTTTCCACTGTATAAGCCAATATGGAACAGAGTTCCCATGTTGGTTGGCAGTGCGGTGAGCAATCCCCTCCGTTCTCACAAGCCGATTTAAGCAAGTTCTTGTTGGTTAGAGCTTTACTGAAATAAGCTATGCAAAGTACAACCCCTAACCCACAGCCCGAAGTGTTGCATTCAATCTCAATAGGTTCATAGAAATCCAGTAACACCAGCAGTGGGGCTGAAGTGAGCTGAGGTGTAAGGAGGTTAAAAACATGTTGTGCTTCCTGGTTCCACTTGAAATTATTCTTCTCGGTGAGCTCAGTCAGTGGTTTAGCCAACTTTCCATATCTTTCGATGAATTTTCGGTAATATCCAGTGAGACCTAAAAACCCTCTTGGCCCCTTAACTGTTGTTGGCTTTGCCATTCCGTGTCTATCTTATTTTTGTTTGGATCAACCATCACCCCACTTCCATTAATCACATGCCCCAAGTATTCAACAAAATTCTGGCCGAAAGTACTTTTTTTGCAATTGACCACATATTGGTGATCAACCAGTAGCCGAAGGACTGATTCTACATGGTTTGCATGCTCACCCCATGATTTGCTATAAATTAAAATGTCATAAAAAATTACTAATACATACCAGCGTAACATGGGGTGAAATATATTGTTCATCACTGACTAGAAAGAGGCTGGAGCATCTATTAATCCGAAGAGCATCACCAAATAGTCGAAGTGACCATCGTGAATCTAGGAAACGGTCCTTGCCACAACTGAGTCACGAACCCGAATCTGATGGTATCCCGATTTGTGGTCCAGCTGGGTGAAGAATTTTGCTCCATTTCGCTCATCAAAATGCTCTTCAATCACTGGAATGGGATATTTATCCCATTGAGTGATGATAGTGTCATCTTCTTCAGCAACTAGTTGATGTAATTGTCCCTCAATCCAAAAATGAAAGGAGTGAAGAGACCCCTGTTCAACTATCACAACTCTCATTTCCAGCCATTGACCCTGCAAACAAAACTTCGAACGGTCCAATGTCCAATTTGCGGTCACAACACCCAAAGTAGACAACCATTCTACCCCCAATAGAAGGCCCAACCCTCCAAGTTCAGCGACTAAAGCATTTATATGACATTGGTATCCATCAAGTTGAATAGGAACCCCTGTATATTTTTGATCGATAGTCATTAAATTACCATCACCCAACCATATTCCCAATCTTTTAATTCTCGTTACTGTTAACCTAAGTACTGAGATTAAGCGTCATGAAATAAAATTTTGGTTCGCACCATTGTTCACCATCATCAATGTCGACACCCCATTAGTGATTCCCATGAGCTTGATGGCGCTCAATCCCAACTCATCTATCATTTACGCTCCACCATCAAATCCCTATGCCATTTACTTCAAGGATCTGCCACTCACCATCAATTTGCGGATCTAGATGGACCTCTTCAGCCTCGAGGAACTTCTTCTCGATCTCTACTTCCTTTCCCTTGCCGAGCAACATCGCCTTTAGTTGTGCCTTGGAACATCGATGCTGGGGGAAGTGGGCGAGCTCATCCTGAGAACACAGCATCTTGCGGCGCCTCTCATTCCATTCCTTCCTTAACAATGGGTGGATTCCAGCTCTCTGCATGCCTATCCGATTTGGGCCATGTTGATGGTCTCTGTTGTGTGGTTGAGTAGGAACGGGACCTTGGAAGTGTTTGGGCAATTTTGCTCCAAAGGCATGGGTGGGTGGTGGGAATGGTAGACCCATTCGGTTTGACCCGCTCCATCCAACCCGTGTCACGTGACTATTAATGGGAATTTCTCTATCTTTTGTTAAATGGTGCAAAATTTTGGAAGATCCAATCGTTGCTTTCCCGATCTGCAATGAAGCTTCAATGGATTGCGCCAATCGCATGGCTTCGACACGATCCTCTGGATTATGAACCTTGATCCATTCCTTTATCTCCTCCTTCAACCCGCTGATGAAATAGCCGATGTATTGCTGCTCGGGTAGTCCTGGTACTGCCGCCACCATCTCAAAAAACTCAATATATTCATCAACACTTCCCCTTTGCTGCAAGTCAGCCAAATCGTCGTAAAGACTTGATGATTGAATCTCACTATACCTCCTCAGAACTCCTTAAATTGTTCCCAAGTTAGATCCGATTGTGTGCTAAGAAGCATGGAAAACCAATTGATTGTAGAACCTTCCATACAAATCTCAGCCAAGCTTATTTTCATCTCAGAGGATATTTGATTGATTCGAAAATAGGTTTCTGCCTTTGTAATCCAGCCTCTTGGATCTGACCCATTGAAACTAGGAAGTTTCATCTTCTTAAAAAGACCATGTGAATTTGCAAAATTGTCCGGTTTAATGTTGAATTCCATTTTTCTGTATTAGAGTTTGACCAGATGTATACCCCATCCCTACCAGGTTAGTGTCTCCTCTTAAGCTATACTCCTCTTCCATGGAGGATTGCTTCTCCATCCGCTTCATCCAACCCAAGACCAGTGTCTGGAACTCATCATTTTTTGCTCCATCACGCGAGCACTCTGTTGCATTTTTGTTACAGTGTTGGTTAATTCTTATATACGAGCTGCTAGTTCCCCTATCCGATTCTCATTGTCATCTACTTGAGAAGAGAGAGCTTGGTATCTCATCTCCATTGGATCCGGCAGGTCGGACCAATGATGGAGATTCACATTTATCACACAGCCAAACAGTAAAGTAAAAGAGAAACTCAATGGAAAAATGATTGTATTAATGGAAATATCAAAACACACTAGAAGTTTTGTATCGCATATGGCGTTAACAACCCTAATAGAAGAAGAAAAACATAAAAAATAAAATAGTAAGGGCCAACTGTAAGAAGGGCAGCCAAACAACAAATCTGCTCTTCCTTCCCTCACTTCCTTTTCAACCTCAGCTGAAAGGTACAAATGATTTTCCCACCCTCCTTTCTCATAAACCCGATTCCCCTCTTATACTTTTCTTTCCCTCCTAACTAACTATTTGCCAGCTCATCTGCCTTTTTCCTTTGTCTTCTCGAGTATACCCTCCATGCTTTGGGCCTTGGGTTTGATTGTTCCTTTTTGTGATTGTTCCTTTTTGTGATTCATTTGTTTAATTGGTGTATTTGCATTTGCATTTTTGTTGTAGGCAAAGCTATCAGAAAGAGTGGTACAGCTTCTTACTTTTATTGCCTACTAACTAATATGAATTTTTAATATAAGATTTACTCTTGATATGCCTGAATATGTTGTTAGCCTTTGGAGTTGTAGTGTTTGAGGTCTTAATCCTTCAACTTTTCATAGAAATTTATTTCTCATTTAAGGCTTAATGAGTTTTTTTTTTCAAGAATTATTAGATTTTATTATTATTATTATTATGCAAGATGTATGTCTTGAATTATCAGATATTTTTAGTGACGGAATGGTGACAGATAATTCTGTCGCAAAGGTTTTTAGTAGGAGGCAAATTTACCGACGGAGATATATTTACCGTCACTAAATTTACCTATGGAATATACCATTCTGTTGAAAATTTGCCTACAAAATTGTGATTTACGTCGGTAAATATGGCAAAATGACGACAATTTTTCGGCCTCCATCTTTCAGTGGAATTAATGACAGATTATATTTTTTGTTGGTAAATTTACCGACGAATATATTTTCCGTTGGTAAAGGTGCATACAACGATTCTCCCATGCCTTTTTCTGTCACTAAATTCCGTTGGCATTTTGATTTTCCTACAGAATTTCACTCAATTCTGTCGGGAAAATGAATTTTTCTCGTAGTGTGTTATGATTCAATGTTATATATCTAACACAAAGATACACTTGAAATGAATTTAAATTACATTCATTAGATTTGAACATAACCATAATTTAAATTACATTTAAATATTTTTTATTTTCTACAAACCCTAGCCTCTTGATGGCAGTCCCTCTTTTCTTCTCTCGTTCTCTTTATTAAATTTATATTTGTATTTTTTAATTTTTTGTGTATTTTTTCATTTTTTTTTCAAATCTCTCTATAAAAATTTTCATATCGATATAGATCTAAAGTTTTAATTATATATATATTTTTTTTATTAATTTGAGTTTTGGTTTTTTTGATTTGATTTCAATAAAATAAGATCTGAAATTTTTATTTTAGATCTAATTTTTGTATTTATTAAGATCTTTTTGCTAATATTGAATGCAATTTAAAATTTTTGTTATGCAAGTTTGTCTTCCAAATTTGGAGATTATTGTTTTCCTTAATGGAAGTTTTCATCATTTTAGAATGAGTTTTCTATTGACAATAGATGGGTTGAGTTTCCCGCTAAAAGTCAGATTGCTCATGGTATGTTATCATTATCCACTATTTTCGTCGAATAAGTTCAAAAATATATTCGAGCAACTTTATTAGTTTTTTACATCTCATGTATTTTTAAATTTTATAAGTTTATTCATATTTTTCAGATGCATTTTTTATATTATTAATGAAAATTTAATTTGCATTCAAAAAAAGAAAAATGTAATAAAGTGTAATAATATTTAATATTTATAGATTGAAATTTAATGATTGATAAATTTAAAGGAACAAATTATTAAAATAATAAATTTTAATTACCAAGATGTAAAAGTGTGGGGTTTGAAAAGCAAATTTGCTCGAGAATTAAAGAAATTCATACTGCATCCTTAAAGAAAAATTTTATCAAACTTATATAGCACTAGTAGGAGCTGGATGAACAGTAAGGATCAAAATCGATGTGCCACTTATATTTAGGCTATTGGTAAATATTGGTATCTAACACATGGTAGCAATGAGTAACTTTTTATATAATTTAGATACCAGAAGTTTGCCCTTGGGCTTGATAAAGAACACATTATGACTAACAAAAAAGAAAAAAAAAAATTGATTTGTTTTCTTTTTTTAAATCTCAATTCAACAGAAGCACAACTACTAATTTAGTGAGGATTGGTACTATAGAGCTGGTGCATATGAGAAAGATTTGACTTTTCTTAATTATCAGCAATTAATAAGGATAAAAAAAAAACTGTAGCAGTAATTTTTCTTCTCTTAGATTGAGAATGAGAGCAGTTAAGCTGAAATTTGTCCATCATTTTCCAAAATTACAATAATCTAGTCCATTGCATCTACAGAATCCCAAACATAAGACAATTTTGGATATATATATATATATATATATACACACACATACACACATGAAACTTTACACTTTTCCGTCATCATATTATAATTTTTTAAAATATAGTAATTTTTTTTTAAACATATTCAATAGTTAGGCAGTGAAAAATACGGTATGTTAAATAGTTGATGCCTGGATTTATAGTAATTATTAAACCTAATTGCCCCTTTTCGAAGTAACAACAAACATTAGTGAACCAACTTAATTTTTTTTTTCTAACTGTATTTCTTGGTAGATGTATACTTTTTGTTGTAGAATAGAAAAATCAACGTTGACATTGGCCTCTATTTTTCTTTTTTAGTTGTTTAGGGTGTTAATTAAAATCTTATTTAGAAAAAAAAAAACAAAATAAGAGGAGTTTTAGCTGACTATTTTTATGGGTCTTCTTGAACACCCAAATTTTCAATGTCATTAGAAACGGACCAGCCGGTTGGACCGATTTAACCATGAACCGTCAATTAGTTTGGTCAGTTCAATATATGGAAACTGTACTAGCAAAAAACCGTAAGAAACAAGTATGAACCGGTGAAAATCGGGCTGAAACCGGATAAAACCAAAAAACTCGGTTTGAACCAGAAAAGTCAAATTTTATCCAAAATATCCATAAAACATTATTTTTTCCTGAAAAAAATAAACTATTAATATAAATACAAAATAATTGAAATTTAGGCAATTTTAAGGAATTTCTTATAAAATAAAAATTATAATTTATAATTGATAAATATTTTTTAACATTTGCAATTTTTTACTATATTTATCTTCAATATTTGTTATAAATATTAAATAACTTGAAAATATTGCTTTATGATTAATGTTTGATGATAAATGTGTCTTTTAAACTATTTTTTATTTTTTTATATAGTTATATTTTCATAATGTTTATAGAAAATTTTAAAAATAATATTATTTTGAAAAAAAAGAAAAAAAATCGGATTTATTCCTATCGAACCAATCAAACCAAAAACTCTTTATCTTTTCGGTTCTTTGTCCGGTCTGATTTTAATAACATTGTAAATTTCTCTTTGATAATGGAGTTGCTAAACTTAAAAAGTTGATGTGGAATTGATTTGCAGACAAATGATGATCACTTCACAAGCAAGCTCATATTCTTGAATAATTAACTATTCATTATTAAAATTGAAATTACTAATTGATTGGGTCAATATAGATATATATGAAGAGAGAAAAACGCAAAAAAAAAAAAACACAAAAATTCAATTAGCATATATATAAAATCAATTATTATATTTAAGAGCTGTTTGAGGATACATCCCACTGAATGAGATTGAGATACGGTTAACGCACATCTAATCTGTCCGATTGGATGGATTTTATACAATCCAACAGTTTAAATGTATAAACGCGTAGTGAATTAACATATATGATTTAAAAGAGAGCATTATAGAAATTTTTTGAATGGTGATATTCTGAGTATAATGAGAAAATTTCAATCCAAATTCCATAGTTGAACATCAAACTTTCTAAGATACAGCTAATGTGCTGATGAGTTAGTGGGTTCTAATTAAGAATAGTTTTAGCATTTCCAAATGTTATACACCAGTTAAGTGGAATGCATATAAATGCAGGACTATGGTCTTCCATCACGAGGCATAAGCATAGAAAAACATAGCTAGCATTTTCCAACATAGGAAAAAATTTATTAAGTCATGCTTAATAATATATTATTCAATAAAGATAAATAATCAAGTAGGTGTTTAAATACTATCCTCGCATCAACTCTCACGATCACCGATCTATTACTAATATTAAATCTCGCACCACTATTTTCTACCTCACACCTACTCATAATATTTGTACTTAATTAAAAATATGCATAAGTACTATACCTTCATCTCAATTATGCATGCTGGTAAACTATGCACTCACACCTTTCTACCTTCACCAGTCCACTCTATCCAACTAGGGTTGTTGAATGGATATCCAAAAATTCTACGTCGGGTTCTATGTATGAGATTACTCTTGACACCTGAACACTTATTGATTCAATGTAGGTTTGTTCGGACTTGGAACATATATATTTCAAGCTTCCTATATATCCCACAAGGGAATCAGAATCACATAGTTCTAAAAGTTCAACTCTCTCATTTTATTAGTTAGTATGTAAGATGCACAATGCTCACATCAACCTTATATTTCGTGTCTCGCTTTCATATGTACAATGTAATTCACATATGCACTTTTGGGTCTTACATTTATATTCAAATCATGGATCACTCACAATACATGTATTCAATTCACATGCATCAAAACATTCACATATTACATGAATATGTACTCTACCACCGCGCTTGTTAGCAGACTTTATCATTCCAAGTAGCCTTTTAACATATGTTTCACTTCAGCTTTAATCATTCCATTAATTTTCATTTATTATATTAACACTACCCAGATCGTTCTTCTATCCTGAACTCACATGAGGAGTGGATAACAAGAACAAGGATACTAAATATGGTACCAAACACTAGATGCTAGCTAAGCAGTACCAAACACTAGAGACATAATAGTATCTGAAGCACTAGCTACCAAACAAGTATCGGAATGCGGTGTCATACTCGCAGCTGCAATATTGATATAATGGTGGAGTTTATCACCTCAAAGATCCTTCGGGGAAAATATTGCAGCACACATGGAACGTCTCCAAACTTAAGTTATATTATCAATAATTAGCTTAGCTCAACTGTAACACCATCGAAGTGTTCTCTTTGTTTCATAAAACTGTTTCATTTTTTTCTAATTCTGTTCATTCCAGCTAAGTTTTGACATCGGAGCAATTATTGCGATGATAGCTTTATGCATTAGCTATCAATAAAGCTTAGTGTTTATTTATTTGTATACTTATTATAAAATTCGCTCAATACAGCCAAAATGATATCTGAGTAGTTGAAATTATTCTTGTGCCTTCAGTTCGGCCATACATCCATAATATGGATGACGAAAAAACTTCAACAAAACATAAGATAATTCAAAAAGGGGAAATGGGATTTCATTCAAGGAGATAAATTACAAAACAGAAAAAGAAAAAAAAAGATTACATGATAATCAGTCTTCATCCGGATAGATCTCATCCATCCAGGACCAGTTAAGATTGGGATCTTTCTCCTGAACTACGACAACCAATTTGCTGCCATAAGCAACACACTTCTCGGTAGCTAGGTCAACTGCCCTTTTTTCGAGTTCGATGCATTTCCTCTTAAGCTCGGCCTTTTTTTCCTTGCTCTTCTTCAACTTGGCCTCCTTGACCTGGATGCCCTTTTTCTATTCCTTTAAAAGCGCCTCTATCTCCGAGGTCTTCTTTTTAGCCTTGACAATCTTGCTTTTAATCTCTGCTACCTTGGCTTTGTTGGAAATATTGGTTTAATAAGAAACACACAACACACAGTAGTCACACACTCAATTATGAGAAGAAGGAATTTTAAGCTGAAGAAAGATTTCTTTCTATTATTCTAGACTCTCTTGAATTATAAACGAATACAAAGACATTCTTTATATAGAGAAATTCAAAAACAGTTAACTGCATGATTTGCAACCTTTATTTTATGCTGAAGAATAGGACTTCTAAAAACAAACTACCTACTTCCTAAAGACTCGGTCACTGAGGTTTGAATCAATCTTCAACATCCTCCCTTAATTCAAACTCAGTTAAACCCAACTTCTTTCTCAGACATACAAACTTCCCACAGGGCAGTGCTTTAGTTAAAATGTCAGCAACCTATTCGTCAGTGTCACAATACTCCAGCCTGACTTCTTGCTTGGTTACTAACTCTCTCAGAAAGTGATGTTTGATTTCGATGTGTTTGGTCCTGCTGTGAAACATAGGATTCTTGCTAAGTGCTATAGCAGAGATGCTATCACACTTGATTATTGTTGCTTCAGTTTGTTCATGTCCTAGCTCAGCCAACACTTTTCTCAACCATACTGCTTCACACGCTGCTCCAGTCCCTGCTATATATTCTGCTTCACATGTCGATAATGCTACTGTATTCTGTTTCTTTGAGTTCCATGTCATAGCTCCTGAACCAAAAGAAAAACAATAACCAGATGTGCTTCTTCTGTCATCAACACACCCTGCCTAGTCGCTATCACTATATCCCACTAACTTCAACTCATTCCTGTGGTTGTACAGTACTCCAAGATTAGTTGTACCTGCAATATATCTCAGGATCCTTTTTACCGTTCCCATATGATGCTTGGTAGGATTATGCATAAATCTAGACACTACTCCAACCGAGAAAGCAATATCTGGCCGAGTATATGTTAGATAAATCAGTCCACCTACCATGCTTCTGTACATCTTCTCATTTATTTTCTCTGATCCATCTTCTACCTACAACTTCTCATTCACATTCATAGGCGTAGTGATTGGTTTACATTTCTGCATTCCAGTTCTTTTTAAGAGACCTTCAGCGTACCTTTTTTTGGGAGATGAAAATTCCTTCCTTCTTTTGCTGCACCTCGACTCCAAGAAAATAATGCAAAAGGCCCAAGTCAGTCATTTCGAATTTGCTCTTCATAGCCTCCCTGAACCTGTGTACAGTGGTATCATTGGAACCGCAATATATCATGTCATCTACATATAAACACATAATCAGTATGTCAGCTCCTTCTTTCTTCACATATAACGTTGGCTCACTGTTGCTTCTTGTAAATCCATACTGTGAGAAGTAATCATGGATTTTCAGGTACCATGCTCTTGGCGCCTGTTTCAGCCCATATAATGCTTTATGCAGCCTGTATACCTTCTCTTCTTCGTTTTCTTTAATATATCCATCTGGTTGTGTAACATACACCTCCTCATTTAGCTCACCGTTAAGAAATGCTGATTTCACGTCAAATTGGTGCACTTTCTATCCCTTGTAAGCTGCTACAGCCAGCACCAATCTGATAGTCTCAAATCTGGCCACAGGAGAGAAGGTTTCTCCTACATTGATCCCTGGAATCTGCGAGTATCCCTTGGCTACGAGCCTTGCCTTGTGTTTATGAATTGTGCCATCTGCATGATGTTTTGTTTTGAAAATCCACTTCAGCCCAATCGCACGCTTCCCATGAGGCAAGGTTGTTAACTCCCAAGTGTGATTCCTTTCGATGGCATCTATTTCTTCTTTTATGGCCTCCTCCCATTTTTTTTTGCCCTGCTGCTTCTTCATATGTTGTGGGTTCAGCAGTGAATAATGCAAAAGTGCAGGACTCATATATATCTCTGAGTAGCCTTGTTTTCCTAATTGAGGTTTCTTCCGTGTTTTCCTCTTCATCGTTGTTAACTGGGCCATTTGTAACTTCTGGGCTTTTAGTTGGGCTTCCTATCTGATACCCAGTTGTTGATTCTTCCTCCTCAGGCTGGAATGCGTGTTGTTCCTGCTTCTCTTCCCAGTTCCATCCTTCATCTTCATTGAACTTCACATTCCTGCTAATGAAAATCCTCTTAGTAACTGGATTATATAGCCTATAGGCTTTGCTCTCAGCACTATACCCGATGAGCACGCATTTCTCTGATTTTTCATCAAGCTTCTTTCTGTCGTGAGAATTTTTAAATGCATAAGCCACGCATCCAAAGATTCTCAGATGCTCCACAGATGGTTTATGCCCATGCCAAGCTTCGAATGGTGTGTTTCCAGGTAATGACTTGGTAGGTGATAGGTTTAATATATAGACTGCCACGGTTACAGCTTCTGCCCAACAAAAATTTGGTATTCCTTTGGTTTTCAGCAGCCCTCTCGCCATTTCTACCACCGTTTTATTCTTCCTCTCCACAACGCTGTTTTGTTCTGGTGTATAGGGAGATGTTAGTTCTCTCCTAATGCCTTCTTTCTCACAGAACTGATTCAATTCTGTTGATAGGAACTCTCCACCTCTATCTGACCTTATTGCCTTGATCATTTTGCCACTTTGCTTTTCAACTTGCGCCTTATATATTTTAAATGTCTCAAATGCTTCTGACTTTAGCTTAAGACATCTAACCCAGCACATCCGACTAAAATCATCGATGATTAGCATGAAATACTTACTTCCACCGAGTGAAGTTGTGTTCATTGGTCCATAAAGGTCCATATGCACTAGCTCTAGGAGTTCGGATGCTCTCCAGGCTCCTTCTTTGGAGAATGGCTTTCTGCTTTGCTTTGTATAGATGCAATCCTCACACTCCTCCTGTACTTTATTAATTCGAGGAAGTCCCTGAACCATGCTTGAGTCTAATAGCTCCTTCAAACTCCTATAATTCAAGTGGCCAAAGCGTCTGTGCTATAGCGTTGCACTGTTTCTTATTGCTGGACTACTTTCCTTTATTTCAGTAACCTCAAATGGGAACATAAGATTCTCTGTCATGGGTACCCGCACCACTTCTTCCTTACTGTGTTTGTCATAGACTACACAAGTATTATGATCGAATTGAACACTAAATCCAGATTGTAACAACTGACCCACACTTAGTAAGTTATGTGCCAGTTGAGGTGCATATAGTACATTTCGAATTAGTTTGGTCGTGCCTCCAATGGTCTGAATCTGAATAGTGCCCTTGCCTTCCACTTGAATTTTGTGATTATTGTCGAGACTGATCATCTGTCTGTGCTCTTCATCCAAATCTTTGAACAAGCTCCTTATACCTGTCATGTGATTGGAGCAACCACTGTCGATGTACCAAGTGGATTTCCTGCGTTGTGTGTCGTCTGTAGTTGTCATGAACAGGTAACTTTCCTGCTCTTCGTCATCCTCCATTTGCTCAGTGTATTCTGCTTGATTCACTTGCAGTCTGCAATCCCTTGCCAGATGTCCAGCTTTGTTGCAATTATAACACCTTCTTGTTTCTGTGGTTCCTCTCCCTCTTCCTCTTCCTTGGCTTCCACTTCTTCCAAATCCTCTGCCTGATCCACGACCTCCTTGTCCAGCATTGTAGCTGACTTGGAAAGCTCTTTCTTCACCTTTGTCACCACTTCTATTTATTCTATCTTCATGAGCAAGTAGTGACCCTATTAGTGCATCAATTGTCAGGACAGATAAGTCCTTTGATTCCTCAATGGCTGCAACAATGTGATCAAATCTGGATGGCATACTTCGGAGAAGCTTACACACAACTGTTTCATCTGAGATTTTTTCTCTAAGCGTTCGCATTTGGTTCACGACTATCATGGCTCTTGACATATAGTCTTGTATTGTTTCATCATGAGCCATTAATAGTGTTTCAAAATTTCTTCTTAAGGTCTGCAATTTTACTGCCCTGACTTTGCTTGTGCCTTGGTATTCATTTTGCAGACTTTCCCATGCTTCTTGGGCTGTTTGACCAGCTGCAACCCTGCTGAAGATCGTGTCATGCAGTCCTTGCTGGATAAAGAACAGAGCTTTGGCATCTTTTTTCTTGATTTCCCTCATTCGATCTGCATCTGAAGAGTCAGGCATGCCATCTTCTACGATCTCCCATAACTCTTGTGATCTGAAAAGAGTCTTCATTTTAATGCTCCAGAACTCATAATTTTCTCCTTTGAAAATCGGTATCATGGACTGTTGTTGGCTTGCTCCATTAGTATTCATGATGGCTCTGATACCAAAATGTTGGAAATATTTGTTTAATAAGAAACACACAATACACAGTACTCACACACTCAATTATGAGAAGAAGGAATTTTAAGCTGAAGAAAGATGGCTCTCTATTATTCTTGACTCTCTTGAATTATAAACGAATACAAAGACATTCTTTATATAGAGAAATTCAAAAACAATTAACTGCATGATTTGCAGCCTTTATTTTATGCTGAAGAATAGGACTTCTAAAAGCAAACTACCTACTTCCTAAAGACTCGGTCACTGAGGTTTGAATCAATCTTCAACAGGCTTTAGAGCAATAGCTTGGCTTTTGGCCTCGTCAAGTTTGAATTGTAGGCTGGCAGTGCGTTTTTCCTCCTTGTGCCACGTTTAGATTAATTTATTCATTTTGGTGACTATGGCACCATATAGCATCGACCCTTGGACCAAGAAGTGTAACTATATTAAGAAACTAATTTAAAAAAAAAGAGCTTAGTGATAAAACTGCTTTACCTCAATTTGATGCTGCTTGTATTTCAATGTTAGTTGCTCAGCACTCAAGCTCAGCATAGGGGCCACTTCATTTGGCACATACGAAAGATTTTACATAAATATGGAAAAGTCTGACTTAGCAGAATTGTACGCAGTGCCTTATTTTTTCCAATAGCTGAGCATTATCTCTATTAGAGCCTTCAAGTCGAGCTCTTTAGCCTCGTGTGTCGGGTTTGCCCCCTCAGGTCTAGATGACTCCGTAGTGACTAGTGCAGGGATATCTTCACTTGATATATTTAACTCAGCAATAGGAAGACCTCGAGCCTTCATCGATGACATATCTACCTCTATTATGGGTGTCTGAGCGGGAGAAGTGATAGTGGTCTTCCCCTACCCTAGGCAATCTCCTTGGTTCCTTCCTTTTTAGGACTTCTGTGGCTATGCTTCTTCTCAAGGGTCAATTCTCGCTATTGGAAGGTGAGCTCTTGTTAGAAGAATGGGGAGTACTATCGTTTAACAACCCTTCATCTACTTTGATCCTTTTGCTAAAACCCTCTAAAGAACTCATGATAAGAGATAGAAAGCAAGTGTAGGGGAAGAAGTGAAAGAACAAACATGTTAAAATGAAAATTAGTAGAATCGCAGGATATTAACACTTTTAGAGTGAAATCGATTTAGGAAGCCCTTGAAATCCAACGAAAACCACTGATAAAATTGCAAGGCCTGAACATACACCTTAGTCATATTCATTTCAGGTGCACTAGAGGCTAACATAAAGAGAAAAGCAATTGAAGAGAAGCAAAGGGGCACATCGGTAATTAATTTAAAAGATGAGAACAGTTTGGTAAATTATTTAAATTAATACATACATGCATGAGTGGTGTAGGATATGGATTAAATGCAACTAATAAATAATATTATATGCTAATGTGGGAAATTAGAGAAGTTGAGGGATTAAAATGAAGTTAATATTGGTCCAACAAATGAACGAATGAGGAAATGACACAAATGGACTCTATAAAATTGTAGGGATTTGGTATAAAAATGAGAAGAAATGGTCGGCCCTATTGTTGGCTAAAATTAAAAATTTCTTTCCCTCATTTCTTCTCTCAATTTATACACTAAGATGCATGTTAAGGGCTCAAAGAAAAATCAAGCTAAGTACTAAGCATCCAAAGTGAGTTTTATGGGATTTATACATTATTTTTCTACTTTTCTTTATGCTGTAAGAGGAGCTGTAAAATTGAGGATTGAAATTGATCTATATACATTCTTGGATGTGTTATAGAGGATAAAATTAACAAGGAAAAAGAGAAGGAGTGGCAAAGGAGCTAGAAAAGGGATCTTGGCTAAAATAAGGTATGGGAATCTCATATTTTTCTTGGTATGTGTTTAAAATGAATTAAGTTGGTGAATGTATTGTAAATGACATATAATTGATGTTAGAGTCTATGAGTGGTGTTGAAATGCATGAGAAAGGTGATTAATGTCCTAAAGAATGACCTAGTGAAATTCTGTCATAAGGTTCACTGGAACAAGTTTTAGTGTGTAGGCCATAATTTTCTTTATAGACATCCAAATAAAGGCATTCCAATTGGAGATAAAAGATAAGACATAGATATAAAACTTTTTAGAAGAAGCCAAAATACAATTTTGCCTCTAAAAGCCTTATAATATAACTTGAAGTTGAGTGATAGTTGTTGTCCTGTCATTTGGAGTAGTAAATACTATTTTATAAATATATCAAGATTTATAAGTGCAAATGACTTGATTTTTAATTTTATATAAACTAGAGACATAGAGTAACAATTGTATAGAATACCACTTTGCATAAAAATCACTTCTACTATGGCAAAAACCCTGCATAATTTGAAATAAGAAAGCTATCTATTGAAAAATCATGTTTTTAAATCGACCCAAATGTAGAAGAAACCGATTTATTTATAAGGAATGTGGATCACAAAATAGACAACACATGGTTGGATGGAATCATCCTAAATGACATACTGCAGCGCCATAATTGTCTTCACATAGAAATCGAAGCATTTGTCATGGCTCCAACGATGCTCCAGCCATCATTTCCATTTATCAAGAGGTCATCATTAAACCCCACGCACCTAGGGGGGTTTTCAAAATTCGAATTACTATCCAAATCACCTCGCTGACATAAATGTCGTATACTAAGGGGAGACTTATGATAACATATCATGATAAGTAGCTCAAGCAGATCCGACTACTCAGGACAAACAGTCTGGTTAAAGACAACTCGGTTATAAGCATGAGATCGGTAGCTAGAAGACGGCATCACCATTACTTCAAATGGTAACAAAATCCTTTAAGGATTCTAACTCTGACAGAATAAGAAGATCAACCTTCCTTATCTAGTCCTTCGATTTAGGAAGAATGAGTTCCTTCCTATATAGGACTCAAAAATGTTCCAACTCTAGCATATGTAAAAATAGTAAGGTATTCTCTTTTCTCTCTTTTAGACTTTTGCCCTCTTCTTACAATTTACTAATTTGACCGTTGGAATCTTCCCTGTCGGAACCCCGCCAGAGTTTTGTGTTTTCAAGTGACTCTTGTTAACCAGCAGTCCGGAATTTTCACAGTCATCATCAGCAAAATATAAAATCTTTATACTCTATAGATAATGTTAAAGTTCTAATTCTAAAAGCAATTAGATTCTAAACATGCTGACCTAAAGTATACTTATTAACTTCATACATTTTGAAAACCTAAAAAAATGAATATATAATTAGAGGAAACAAGGCAATAAAAAAATTATAATATAATATCATTATTTACAATATTTTTGAAAAACATCAAATTAGTATATGTAAAGAGGAGAACAATTGTAAAGATGTAAGCATCAAATAATTGCCGAGTAAAGCCTCTTCCTTGAGCAAATTAAGCAAACAAAATAACTAATATCCCTCAATTATATGTATAATAACCAGATAAGAAGATAATTAAAGAATCTAACCTTTTGGCCGTATTTTTGCAGTTTGACGAGTCAATAACAGTTTCAATAATTTTTGAAGTAAAAATTCAATATTAAAAAAATTGAAGATCAACGTAATATAAATATTGTTAAGCTTATAATTCTATTAAAATTCTTAAAAGTAAAATAAGAGTGCAAGTGTAATTATAAAACAAGAGTCCAATAGCAAAATTATATTTATTTTTTTCTTCAGAAAATTTTAGTAGTTTTCAAGTTGGATTCAACTTGTTTCTTATTTATTCCATACCTAACAATTGAAGATTTCGTGTAATTTGTAACCAAATAAGAGAGAGCAATACCAAATAAAAATCTATGAGAAAAATAGGACAATTAAATTATTATTTATATATTTATCTATAAGAAACTTGGAAGTTTGCTATCATTTCTTTCTAGATTCTCATACTTTCACCAAACTCTTCCCGCTTTGTTACAACATAAAAATTGTTCCAACAATATCTAGTACTTTTTAATCTTTTTGTTTCCAGTTAAGGTATTTAATATGATTTGACAAAGGACGATCTTTCGGCGGGCGGCAAATTTGATAAGAATGGGAAGAGTTAGGACTTCTAGATACAATGATCAAACTACAGAAGCAAGCTCTTGGACAAAAATTTACCTTTGTCAAATCAATGCCCCTCAAAGCAAACGCTGCAAGTGCTTTGAACAGAACACCAGGACCTTCTTCAAGAGTGAAAATGGTGCTTGTCTGGAGCAAAGAAAACTTTTTCACCAAGCATAAATGATGGCTAAACAACATTCTCTCAAGTCTCAACATGTCAATAAAGATACAAAAGGCTGGGAAAAACAATAAAAGCTTATAAGGCCTAACAGTCCCCAGAATTATAGGTTCCCTTTCAAGTATCAAAAAGCGGGTAATATTTTCACCGTCATCCTGATCACAGCAAGAAAAGCCAGTCAAATTTTTCCACCATATCTTCCCTATCTCGAACATATTCCTTTATAGCATAAACCATGCCAGCCAGTGAGAACATGCATGCAGTCTTATCAATCTTTTCAAAGAACTAGTCTTGAGGAAAGCCATGGATTAGCATTTTGGAGGCTATAGCTTAACAATTGCTCGACTGGGTCGTATTTCAAATACTAGGGAAGAATTCCCTACCAAGAAATGTGGATTCAGTATCCAAGATCAACAACACTGAGATTTGCTAGGATGAAAAGTTCTTCCTAAACAAAATGCATGTCTAATCAGATACCACCTCTTACAACAAGAGTACAATGGTCAAATATTTAAAGGAGCATACTGCATTAGGCTTTTATCAACTCAAAGTGAAAAAAGTGGTTTAAAAACAATGAAATTGTGGAAGAGACGAAACAAGGTTTGTGCTTGAAGAGAGTAATTCCAGCTGTGCTATTTGATAAGAAGCAAACTTTTAATTGTAACACTTTCCTAATAAGACAATTGTTGATAAACTCAACATTACCTGGAACTTCTCTGCTAGAATGTAAAGTCCATTGATTTCTGCAGCTGCAGCGCTTGCAATGGCGTCAGTATCTCTGCTATCACTTTTAGAGCATCCACAGTGGGTAGCCGAATGATATGATTAATATTATTCTCATATTAATTTAATTTTCTCTTCCCTAAACTGCAAATCATGATTATGTAATTTTGAATAAAGAGTGTAATTCCACTGGATGTAATAGGGAATTGGGTTAAAGATGAATAAGAATTGAATTGTAGAAAAATAAATTAAGTATTTCAAAAAAAAAAATTTATTTTAAAAAATTAAAAGAGTTTGTCAAAAATTGATAAGTGATACATTTTTTACAAGTAGAAAATTCATAACAGAATGCATAAAAAATTAAAAATTATATGTGCAGAAAAATTAGTTTTAAAAAAATAAAAGGCAGTCAAAATGCCGTATCCTACGAGCGTTACAAAACATGCTCTTTTAAATTGGGAGTGTTCTGTTGAAGGCATGTAACTAGCACATTTTCTACAAATACAAGTGTGTATTTTTCCGGTTATTACTCATACGGGTTTCACACTGAACCAGCCGCCAGTTTGCAATTAAACAGGTATTAGTGTCCCGTTCGATCCGATTTTAATAATATTGGAGCCAAGTATATGTTTATTTTTATAAATTTTCTCAATGATACTATGATATGAATAATTGGCAAACTGAATGTAAAAAAGAAAACGAGGAAAAAAAAAGAAAAAAAAAACTCAAATTAAGCATGCACATGTGGTGAACGCGTATATAGACATTCAAATTGTGCGCGTTCATTTAATCCAACGGCCCAAATGCATGTCTAGCACATGGATACGCGCACTATACCTCATTCCAAAAATTAAAAGCATTTGGCAGCCCGGAAAATAGAAACAATTTAGAAGTAATAAACCGCCAGAATGTCCCTCAATATGCTTCTTTGTGGTATAATAATCAAACTGTATGGGAACCGTCTGTTTCGTGCATTTTCCTAATAAACGCTAGGAGACCAAAATGGCAATATATACAAGGAAACGACCTCATAACCGGCGTTTCTTCTTCTCTGGAGTAGGATGTACTTGTGCCTTAATCCCATACATTCTCAACCGGAAATTTTCAAAAGCCTCAGCAACTGCTGCTACCCGTAACATAGTATTCGAGAATCTATATATCAGGATATCCACTAGGAATAGGAAAAGTTTGGACACAAGGTAAGTTGGATGAAAGCATTTGAATTTACAGACCAGTTCAGGCTTTTTGGAGTAGACCCTCACAATCATGTCTTGATAAGATGTAGGTAGCTAGTGGCTGATCCTATCATCAGGTATGGAAAATTTCTCCTGGCTTTCAGAATCCTTAAAAGAAAAATAAATATAAAAATAAAATAAAATAAAAAGAGAGAGAGACATTCAATTTGGAAACAAAAAGGATGTTAGTTTAAGATTAGAAGGACAAGCTGCGCATTTGTTTTTTAATACTAATTGGATGACTCCCCACTCAGTATCTTTCAAGAGGATTATGCCTTCCACGAGTCAAATCAATCCTAACATTGCTTACTGCAATATCCTCTTCTTTCAGTAGAATGCCGCCACCTTTCTGCAAACAGGAAGTGGTTTCAATACCAGATAATATTATCTATACACACAGCAATAAACCTTTTAAACACATGCACACATGTATTTTGATACTTATGGCCAATAATGTGAAAACCTGGGAACAAACAATATCCTGTGCGGTGACATCTTTGAACTGTTCTACTTTGTCTTTAGGGACAGCGTATTCGTTACAAAACTGCCAAAGAGAAATAACATATATTGAACTTCACATTTTCATTATCAAATGCCCAATAATAACAATAATATCATATTGCAATGTTTAAGCACAAGCAACAATGTTTCATTCTATGAGACATAACAAAGCTTCTCCACCTGGTATAAATTTCTCCTGCGTATCCGCAGGATCAAGTCCTTAGATTCCCTTTGTTGTTCATTTGGGGCTGTCTTAATAGTTTTGATTAATGTATCATCTAACTGCCAGATTCAAAAATGATCGATGACAGACTCATCGTAGTAAAAGAAATTAGTCATTTATGATAACATCTTAATTGAAGGCAGATACTCTTACCTTCCAATATTCTTAAGGATCTTGAATGTAAGATGACATTTCCAGATAATCATTTGCTTTCACCATGGCATCAACTATCATAAGTTCTATAGCCTGCAAGAGTTTCACCGAGATATTAGGCACACTGACTTCAAATAGTCATGGTAACTGAACAAACAAATATACAAAGACAGAAAAAGTTCTGAAGGAAGGAAAGGGAAGAGGGAAGCTAAAATGTTTGGGTATCAAAATGCAGAAAGAATACTTTGGGGACAAGATCTACTAACATATACCTTGACTTTTGGATGAGTATAAACTGTGCGATAAAGATCAGCGCGAGTGGCAAACAACTTGTGGATAGAAAGATCTAGCAAAATAGACAGTATTAAAGAAATGACAGTGAATGTCAATCTCAACATTTTTGTGACGTGGAGAGTAGATACTAACAATCCTTGGCACGATAGCAAATCTCATCACCCATAACCCGCATTGTCTCCATTAGCCTGCAAGTAAATAACAGCAAACCATATAGGAAGCTTTTTCTCCAATTTAATATTCAATTTACAAAATTATCAAGGCATAAAAATAGCAAATAAGTTCAAACAGAAGATGATAACAAAAACCTCTCAAACTCAAAACTGCATCCTAGTCCACAAGCTCGACAATCACGGACAATATGTAGTCAAACCTGCATGTCAACAGTGCTTCAAGTTAAAATTACACAATATCAAAGTGACATTTGAATGAAGAAATAAAACATGAACTACTAGCAGAAAAATCCTTAAAATTCTCACTTGTCTACATCAATTCCATTTCGACCATTGGCAACAATGTCGTACAAGAAGCGCTTCTCTGTTGCATCCTACATAAAAACAACACCAAAAATCTCCAATAAAACTAAATTCATTAATCAAACATAAAAAGGAAAAGTATATGTTATGGTCCCAAACTGCAGATCAGGAGACCGAGCAATTAATCAAGCTCGTCAAAATGAACTTGTACCTTCAAGCTTATTAAAGGGAGTAAGGACCTTGAAACTGGTTAAAGAGAGTTACCTATCTCTTTGTACTTTTGTACGTGACATTTTGACTGGTTTTATTGATTAGTTTTGTCTCCTTAAATAGAGGTTACAAGTTTAGGACATCTATCAAAATAGGAATTTTTATTTTATTTTATTTTATTTTTTAACTTGGAAACTATGAATTCCTTCTAATTAAGAAATATTAAAATAAGAAGACTTTAGAAAAATATAGAAGTAAACCACTAATATAGAAATTATGCTGTAAATAAAATATTGCTCAAATAAACCTCAAGTATAGGAATTCTACTATAAATAAAATATTACCAAACCTAATCCTAGTGTAAAAACATAACATTACTCCCCTCTTGGAAAAAGAGCTTGTCCTCAAGGAATGGTTACAATTTCGAATAGGTGGCAACTATGTTAGCTTTTGAAATACATTGCTAAATTCAAGTATTGATATTAGACACAGAAATTTTGTATGTCAAGTTTTGTTTCTATTAGTGCTATGCTCATATAACAAAAAACAGAGACTCAATAAAATTGAAAAAAACTCCACTATACATAAATTCATTTCATTCAGATTTTCTTTATACGGGAAAACATTACAAAAGAAAAAAAGTCAAATCTAATACATAACAACTACTGACTTTAAAGTGAAATAGATTCTTAAAATAAGGACATCCATTCCTTGTTAATCAAAAATACAAAAATATCCCACAAATTACTGCATAACTAATGGAGTATATAGAAAAATATTAATAAATTAACATTCCCCCTTAAGATTTTTCTTCAATACTCCCAGTTTAGTTCTTAAAAATTCAAATCTTCCTCTTCAAAGACTTTCAGTCATAATATCAGCAAATTGTTCTTCAGATTTGCAGTAAACAAGTTGAACAGTCCCTTCCCTTTCTGCTTGCATTACAGCATGAAACTTTACGTTGATGTGCTTTGTATGTCCATGATGAACTGGATTTTTGGCCATAGCTATTGCAGACTGATTGTCCACTCTTATCACAGCAGCACCTTCTTAAGTTTGACGAAGATCATTCAACATTTTCCTCAACCATAGAACTTGATTTGCTGCAGCAGCAGTGGCAATGTATTTCGCCTCTACAGTAGATTGTGCCACTATATCTTGCTTCTTGGATAGCCAAGAAAATACTCCAAACCCCATTGAAAACACATAACCAGTCGTGATCTTCATATCATCAAGACACCTAGCCCAATCACTATCTGAGTATCCGATTAATTTTGCTTCATCAACTCTTGTATACTAGATACCAAAATCTGCGGTCCCTTTAATGTATCTCAATACCCGTTTTGCTGCACCCAATTGAATTTGACCCGGTTCCTTCAAATACCTCGACAATACCCCTGCAACATACATCAAATCTGTCTGGAAGATGTCAGATATAATATACTTCCCACTAGACTTCTGTAATGACTTGGATCAACATCATTCCCTTTCTTAATCTTAGAGAACTTTTCATTATGCACTAATGGAGTTGCAACTGATTTGCTTTTCTCCATTTTGAATTTTTTTAACAAATCCAAAGCATACTTTCTTTGAGAAATGAAAATGCCAGAGCTGAATTGGCTAATTTCCATTCCTAGGAAGTAAGCAATATGCCCCAAATCTGACATTTCGAAAACAGACTCCATTTCCTTCTTAAATTCATTTATCAATTCAACATCATTTCCTATCACTAACATATCATCTACATAAATAGATACAATCAGCAATTTTACTGAATCAAGCTTTCTAACATACATGGTGGCTTCATTTTCACTCCTCATGAAACCACATTTCATCAAATGAGAGTCAACCTTGCTATACCAAGCTCTAGGGGCTTGTTTAAGACCATACAAAGCCTTGTTCAATCTGTAAACTTTATCTTCGTTACCTTTAACCACAAAACCATCTGGTTGTTGTTAGTGTAAGCCCTAGCCCCAATGCATTGTAACGAAATACTTGAAATTAATAAAATGAGGCATTTGTTTTATCCTTTGTATTCCTGTGCATCTCAATTGATAAAACTATCCAAGAGTGTTGTTTCGGTTTAAGTTATCATGTGTGAGGCACATGGTTGTAAGAACTTGAAACAAATGAGACATCATTCTAAATATCCCTAGTCAGTCATTGTTATAGGAATAACAATGAATTAAGACTAGTATGCTCTCTCTGATATTATGAGTTCTGTCTTACGGATCATTAGGACAAGAGTGTCAATCAGAGATCATAGATACATGTTAAAGAACATGGTATCTGGATACGATCCGCTCATGAGAACACTACATGGTACAAGTCATAAGTGTTTCTCATATGCAAGTTTTGTATCGGAGTTCTTAGACCTGAAATCTCTACGAAACTCTTTATGAATTACTATGTACTTTGACATACACCTAACGTGCTCGTAACAGAGTGACAAGTACGGGTATGATTGGGTATGCATTAATTCATGTTAGAGAGCATGAGAGAAGTGAAGGGATTACCCCTCTCAATAAGAGAGAAAATATCATCGGCCACTTGATCAGTGAACTGAGAAGTGTATGGCCATACCGAGATGAAATAATGAGTAATCATTATTTATCTGAGAGTTCAGTGTCACTGGAATATCAAGAAAGGAATTAATATATATAAGGATGACTAGTTCCATGCCTTATATTAATTCTGATATTTATGGGTAAGGGACTATACAAAATTGCATTAGGTCACTAAATGCCATATGCATTTTCATTTAATTTGGAATGCTATAATATCTTGCTAGAGAATATATATAGCCTTTGAATTAATTTATTAATTCATTGCCAACATTAAATGGACCTATAGGATCGCACACAAAGCATTGGGCTTAAAATACTTAAATTAAGTATTGGGCATTAATTTGGGCTTTTAATTCAAGTCAAATTAATGTATGTAATGGGTTATAAAATTGCTATTGGGCTTTGGTCCATGAGAGAGAGAAATTCAGCCCACAAGGTTTAATTTCAATTAATTAATTATGTTACATTAATTAAGTTAATTGAGTATTAAAGGCTAAAGGAATTTAAATTAAATTAAATCACTTATATAATTGATGAAGTGGCCGAAATTCCAAGAGGGAAATCAAGGAATTTCGGCACATGTTTATTATTTATATTAAGTGTTTTCATTTAATTAAATGTCTTATGTTTTATTTCAAATTTGAATTTAAATTCAAAAGAGTTTAATTCAAAATATATTACTTATCTTTAGGAAGTGAAAGAGTTTGAATTAATTATCTTAGGATAGTTGAATTTAGATTAATGACTTGCCAAAGGATAAGCATATATATTAAAAGAAATAAAACCCTAAAGATAGAGAGAGAAGTTGGCGTGAAAAAGGAAAAGAAAAACCTAGCCACCTTGCTTTTGGCGAAAAAATCATTCTCTCCCTCAAAAATTCTCTCTTGGCCGAAAAACACAAGGAGAAGGATTCTTCCTTGCTTTCTTGTGTTCTTAGGCATTAATAGCACCTAAAAGAAGTACAAGATCAAGTCTTGTAGCTTCAAATAATTGCCATTACACAATACTTTAAAGAGAGCTAGCAATCTCGATTTTAAGCCGACGGTGCAAGTGTGTGTGTGAGAATAGAGGGAGTGGCGTAAAAGGCTATTCCTTGGCATTGGTGATCGAGAACTAAGGCGGATAGAGTCATCTTAGTTGCTGGCCATCACCAAAATCAATATTTAAAAGGCATCAAAAGTTGTAAGTTCTACAACCCTAAAATTGCATGTTTCGTTTCTTACTATGGAATTGTATGGTATGTATGATAAAATTTTTTGTTTTTCCGCTGTGCTATCATCTCATTCATACCATGTCATATTCCATCAGTTGTTTTACAAACAACTCTTCTTTTAATTCACCATTAATGAAAGCATATTTGACATCTAAATGGAACACTTCCCATCTCATTTGAGCTGCTAAAGCTAGAAGAAGTCTTATGGTTTTGTGTCTTGCAACTGGTGCATAAGTATCTCCATAATCAATACCAGCTTGCTGTGAGTACCCTTTAACAACCAATCTACCCTTATGCTTGTGTATCAAACCATTTTGATTTAATTTGGTCCTAAATACCCATTTTATACCAATGATGTTCTTTTAGTTTGGTCTGTCCACAAGACACTAGGTGTTGTTCTTCTTAATCATCTCCTTTTCTTCCTTCATAGTTTTTCTCCATTCCTCATACATGGCAGCTTCATTAAAAGAGCTTGGCTCTATTGCAACATAATTACATCTTTCATGAATCTCAGACAAAGATTTTGTCTTGAGAACAGGTGAGTCCGTTGAGGAGTCATCGGGTTCATTTTTATCAACTTCTGAAAGTGATGAACTTCTTTTCCATCTATCATCCTTGTCCACATAACCTTTTTCCCAATTCCAATATGAGTCTTCGTCTACCACAATGTCTCTACTCACTATAACTTTTTGAGTTTGCAGATTGTACACCTTATAACCTTTTGAAAACTTTGCATAACCTAAAAAAATCCCTTGTTTTGCCTTTTGATCCAGCTTAGTTCTTTTTGCAATTGGAATATGCATGTAACATATTGAACCAAAGAGCTTCAAGTACTTTGTAGTAGGTTTAACACCACTCCATGCTTCAATTGGAGTCATTTCCACTACAAATTTCGAAGGTAATCTGTTTAGCAAATATACAACAATATTAACTGCCTCTGCCCAAAAACTCAAGGGCAATTTTTTATTAGACATCATACTTCTTGCCATTTCCACTACCATTCTATTCTTCCTTTTTGAAACTCCATTTTGTTGAGGTGAGTAAGGAAACGTCAACTAATGACTGATTCCCATTTCTGCACAAAACTTACAAATTCATTTGAAGTGTACTCCTTCCCATTGTCAGACCTTAACCACTTCAGCTTGCAACCACTTTGAGTCTGATAATGGTGAATTATATGATATTTTTAGTGTATTTTTAGGTATTTAATTAAGTTAATTTTGTGTTAATTAGGTTTAATTTGAGTTTAATTTTTTAATATTTATGTTTCTGAGGTTAATTCTGTGTTTTGTTTGATTTTCAGGTTTAATTTGACATAAAAGGGCTTAAAGTGTGAAAAAGGGCAAAGTTTAGGGCCAAAAATGCAAATATGAAGAATTGATGCAAGACAATTTGATGTCCAGTCCAGAGCATTGAGACGTGACCACGTGAAATTATTGAAGAACTTCACACGTGCCCATGTGAAGAAAAAGTCATGTTGAGTCGTGACCATGTGATAAAGAATGAAGGAATGAAGCATTAGAAGCCATGACCACGTGAAAGGAGAAATGAAGAAAACCATGGAACACGTGACCACATGTGAGGAAGAGTTAATCCACACGTGACCACGTGTGAAGGAATGCTTGTAGAACATGTGCCCACGTGTGAAGGAAGAAGAAATGAACTGTGGCCACGTGATGCTATTCCCATTGCGCGAAGGATTTTATCGAGCATCCTGTTTTGGACAGAATTTGCTTCCTATTTGATTCTAAGAGTTTGAGAAGGAATCCACAACATCTTTTGCCTATAAATAGCAGTCTAAAACACCAAAGAAGAAAAAAATTAAGATCGAATTAGAGAATTAGGGATTAATCTTAGAATTTAGCTTAGTTTACTTTACGTGTTCTTGTATTTTTATTTTTTCTTTTCAACTTTGTCTTTAGTTTTCAATTATGTTAAGGAAGTAGTTTTTCTTCTTTTGCTAATGTTTTCTTGAAATCTTACATTTTCATTGTTATGACTTTATTTTGAGCTTAATTTCAATATCGGTTGATTATTTCTTGGTTTTAAGCATATTCTTATCCTTGATTGAGTTGAGATTGGTTGTTGGTTTATTGAATAAATAACTAAGAATTGGTTTTGACATAGTTAATGATTTGCATGTTCTTGGGTTAACTCTTTAATGTTTATGCATGATTATTATCCGAAATATGAAATGATTATGTATGAATTTTATTGGTTAATACTAAGAGAGGAAGAACTAAGAATGGGTGAAAGTTAAATCTCTTGAGAAAGGCTTTAATAGACATCTAGGAGGATTAATTCAGACTTTTATGCTAAGTGTTGAATTGTTCTGAATAAGGGAGTTTAATGCTTAGAATGATAATCTTGAATAAAGTTATCTGGTCTTATTTATCTGAATTCTTCATAATTACTGGTGTTATTCTTTGAATTTAAGTTATTACAATGAAAGTTAAGGTGGATAGTTTCCTTAGCAAGAGAATTCCAGTTATTGTTTTGTTTTTAATTTATGTTTTACCTTTGTTTTATTTAATTGTTTCTTTTATTTAATTTTTGCTTTTAAAACAAAAACATTTGGGAAACAATCTCGGATTAATTTAATTCATACATATGTATTATTCTTAGCAATCCATGTTCCCTTGGGTACGATATTTGGGGTCTTAATCTATATTTTCCTATATTACTAGCCGATCTAGTACACTTGCGAGACACCGGTTAGAGTCTCAACCTTAGACTTGAATCCTTTGAACACAGAAAACACCTGTGATTTACTGTGTATAAAATACACCCATGCCATTCTTGAAAAATCATCAATAAAGAGCACAAAATATTTGTTTTTGCTTAGTGATTCTACGCTCATTGGTCCACAAACATCTGCATTAACCAATTCAAGCTTCTCACTTGCCCTCCATAAAGCTTTAGCAGGAAAAGACATCTTATGTAACTTTCCAAACTGATATGAATCACAAACTTCATCAACCATAGAGATTTTGGGCAAATCTCTTGTTAAACCCTTAGATTGCATGCTTTTTAAAGCTGCAAAATTGAAGTGCCCATATCTTCTATGCCAAAGCAAAGAGTCATCCTTAGCAATAAAATTAACCTTATCATGCATCTCATGCCAATCTATAGAAAAACTCCTATCAGGCATAACAACCTCTGCTATTAAATAGTCAAATTGATCATAAATGAAGCAGAATTTCCTTTTAAAATTAAGTGAATATCCATTTATGAGCATCTACGCAACACTCAGCAAATTTTGTGCAAGACAAGGTATAAATAAAACGTCATTAATATATTTAATACCTTGTTTAGTATGCACCTTTACTGAGCTCTTTCCTTGTGCTTCAACAAGCCTTCCATCTCCAAGCCTTACTTTAGGCTTGATAGTTCTGTCTAAGTTACTAAACATACTTTCATCTTTAGACATGTGGCTGGTGCAACCACTATTAATGAACCAAATTTGATCGCTGCAATTTTTATTTGAACATGATGCCATAAACAATCTATCATCATCTTCCTCCTGCTCATATGTGAAATTTGCCTGTTGCTGGGGTTGTTCCAGCTCTTTTTTCTGCTTCATTCTGCAATTTCTTTCTATGTGACCCATCTTTTTGCAGAATCTACATTGAATTGGCCCTTTATCTTTGAACCAACAGTCTTTTTCAAGATGATTATCCCTTTGAAAAAACTTGCAAATAGGAAATTTTCTTGATTTTTTTGGTTCCTTGGAGTTCGATGGAGCTTTACCTTTTCCATATTTATTTCCACTATTTTTCTTCCATTCCTTTGCAGCTGATTTTCCTTTATGCCTTGCTTGAAGTGCACCTTCAATCACCTCTTCATCTCGCACCTTAGATCGTTGTTCATATGCTTGAAATTTGCTAATCAGTTCTGTAACAGAGAGTGTGTTTAAGTCACAAGACTCCTCTATTGCAGATACTTTTGATTCAAATTTTGCAGGCAAGCTCATCAACATTTTCTCTACGACTTTCAGATCTGCAAAATCTTCTCCAAGCAACCTCATTTTGTTTATAATGTCAAGGAGTTTAGAAGAATACTCCTTTATTGTTTCCCCATCCTTCATTCTTAACATTGCAAACTCTATTTTAAACGTTAAGAGTTTCACATATTTCACCCTTTCACTTCCTTCAAACTCTACCTTCAACTGATCCCAGGCTTCCTTAGGAGTTTCACAAGCCATAATCCTTGTGAAGATTACATCAAACAAGGCTAAATGCAAGCAAGTTAATGCTTTTGGCTTTCGTGCTACGTCTTCTTCATCTGAGCTAAAGTTGGATTAGCTCTTAGTGCTGGTGGTTCAATATCATTTTCCACCACATCCCATAAACTCTAAGCTTTCAAGTATGTTTTCATCTTGATTGCCCAGATGTGATAATTTTCACCTGTAAATACAGGAGGACCCGTCCCTAGTGAATTGTTAGAAGCCATCCCTGCCACTCTTTATGGTGTTCGATCACTCACCTTACAAACACTCACAAGAAAATTCACTCACCATCTCACAGGACCCTTAAGAATTTCAGCTCTGATACCATTTGTTAGAGCTCTGCTCATATAACAAAAAACAGAGACTCAATAAAATTGAAAAAAACTCCACCATACATGAAGTTCATTTCATTCAGATTTTCTTTATACGGGAAAACATTACAAAAGAAAAAAAGTCAAACCTAATACATAACAACTACTAACTTTAAAGTGAAATAGATCCTTAAAATAAGGACAACCATTCCTTGTTAATCAAAAATACAAAAATATCCCATAAATTACTGCATAACTAATGGAGTATATAGAAAAATGTTAATAAATTAACGATTTCTTATAACACCACCTCATTACCTTTCAATTGATCGAGTAGATTGTTTGCTCTATGGGCTGGTTTCCTTAAGCATTATTGATGCTCATACTCCCATCTGATTTTCTCCTATGGTTTTGCAAGCAACCAATGAAAATTTCCTTCAATATGAGAAAAACTTTTTAAATCTCGAAGATCACTCTTGACTCAAATTGTGCAACTGCTTCAGTAGCCACCTGCAGAAAGGCCTTCACCTCATCATTCTTGTCTCCCTATTGCTCATGGTGTTTGGCTTTAATACCAATTGTTATGGTCCCAAACTGCGGATTAGAACACTGGGAATTAATCAAGCTCATCAAAGGGAGCTAGTAGCTGCAAGCTTGTTAAAAAGAGCAAGGATCTTGGAACTCATTAGAGAGAGTTGCCTATCTCTTTGTACTTTTGGACTAGAAATTCTGGCTTGTCTTATTGTTTAATTTTGCCTCCTTAGATAGAAGCTACAAGCTTAGGAACATCTATGAAAGTAGGAATTCTTTTCTACCTTGGAAACTATGAAATACTTCTAGTTAGAATTAAAATAGGATTTTAGAAAAATACAGAAATAAACCACTAATATAGAAATTTAACTGTAAATAAAATATTGCCCAAAATAACCACTAACATAGAAATCCTACTACAAACATAATATTACCAAACCTAACCCTAATTTAGAACCATATCAATATAGAAATTACATTCACTAAATTTGGTAGAACAATTAGTACCCGACAAAGTACCTAGGAAGAAGACCTTACTTTTCCCTGTGCAAATTCTGAGCTGGCGAGTATCATCTCCTAAGATCAAATTGGCAAAAGAAAAAAGGTAAATGATATACAAAAGAAATTTGGAGGGTTTGAGAGGGAGAGAAAGCAGACAAGTGAAAACCACATCAGGAAAAGGTTCCTATAATGAATTGTTATTTACTTTATCCAATGTGTGGATTAATTTAACATAGATGTGAAAGGTATGCATAAGGGCCAAAATCCAATATAGGATTTTACAAGAAAAAATAGCACATATGAAAATCATGGCAAAAGAATACTTAATGAACCATATTACTTTATAAAATATGTAATTAAATAACGAAGTGACAATATACATTAAGGTGAGATTGCACTATAGGAAGTTTACAAGGGAAGAGCTACAGCATGCACAAATCAAAAAAATTAAAAAGCATATTAACACTTAATTGTAAGCATGGAATGGTGTAGTCTTATGCATTGTGGCATATATGTAGGGGAAGAACTACAACATGCACAAATAAAAAAAATAAAAAGCATATTAACACTTATATGTAAGCATGTAATGGTGTATTCTTCTGCATTATGGCATATATATAAGGGAAGAGCTACAGTATGCACAAATAAAATAAAAAATAAAAAGCATGTAGCCGTCAGCATTCTAGCATATAGAAAAACTCAAAAGATTCCAAACACCACATTCGAAAATATACCATCTCTATGTGCCAAAAAATTGGTTCCCAACCATCAACATATGGCTAAGACTCCTAAAACCAGCTTGTTAATGCAAAAATATTAATTTTTGAGCCTCTATTAAGATAATAAAGCACTGGAGGCTGCCCTAATGTCATGTCTTCTTTCTTTGTTATAATCTGATATGTTTTGTAACCATGTTATAAATAGTAGTATTGCAAATTTTTATATAATGCTCATATAAGAACGCTATTGTAGTCACTCAGCAAATGGATTTATTTGGAACAGAATTTTCAAATAAGAGCATACCTTAACTCTTTTCATCATTTCAGAATCAACATCAATATGATGCTCATCAACAATATGGTCAACCATTTGTGCAGACATTTGTTCGTGAGACTTAGGGAATAAATTCCATAAAAAACAGATGAGAAAGGCAACCCACAACCATATAAGGCTTTAAAATCATTTTTATCCAAGGTATAATACCATGTTAGTGATGGAATATGACATGGTATGAATGTGATGATAACACAGCGGAAAAACAAAAATTTTTCACCATACATACCATACAAATCCAAAGCAAGAAATGAAACATGCAATTTTAGGGTTGTAAAACTTACAACTGTTGATGCACTTAAATATTTGAATCGATGAAGACCTGCAACCAAGACTGATATATCAACCTTTGATCTTCTCCACCAATGCCATAAGAACAGCCTTTACACCTCTCTTCTCTATGTTCACACACACAATTGCAAAGACGGCTTAAAATCGAGATTGCTTGCTCTCAGTTTAAGTATCGTGTAATGGCAATTGATTTAAGCTACAAGATTTAATCTTGTACTTATTTTAGATGCTATTGACCTTCAAGAACACAAGAGAATGAAGGAGTATCTTTCTCTTAGAGGAATTCGGCCAAAAGAAAATCTTGAGTGAGAGAGAGAATTTTCACGCCAAATGTAGAGAAAAATTAGGGTTTTTTTTCTTTTTTTTTTCTCTCATCCAATATATATTATTTCATTTTATTAAGTGATAAAACTAAAATCCACTACCTTAAGATAATTAACATTAGCTAAAGGTAATTAATTTTAGCCTTTATCACTTAATTAAAATAAGAAATATATATTGATAAAAACTCTTTTAATTTATCCAAGATAAAAACAAAAGACATTTAATCAAATAATATCACTTAATTTAGGATAAAAGATAAGACACTTAAATCTAATAAACCACGTAAATAAAAATAATACATGTGCCGAAATTCCTTGGTATTTTCCTAGGAATTTCGGCCACATCAAATTCCATTTAATTGATTTAATTAGATAAATATATCTTTAGGATTTAATACTCAATTAATTAAATTAATACATGAAATTTAATTAATTGAAATTAAACCTTGTGGGCTGAATTTCTCTCTCTCATGGGCCAAGGTCCAATAGCAATCGAATAACCCATTACACACATTAATTTGACTTTAATTAAAAGCCCAAATTAATGTCCGATACTTAATTTAAATATTTTAAGCCCAATGCTTTATGTGCGATCCTATAGGTCCATTTAATGTTGGCAATGAATTAATAAATTAATTCAAAGGCTATATATATTCTCTAGCAAGATATTATAGCAATTCAAATTAAATGAAAATGCATATGGCATTTAGTAACCTAATGCAATTTTGCATAGTCCCTTACCCATAAATATCAGAATTAATATAAGGCATGGAACTAGTCATCCTTATATATATTAATTCCTTTCTTGATATTACAGTGACACTAAACTCTCAGATAAATAATGATTACTCATTATTTCATCTCGGTATGGCCATACACTTCTTAGTTCACTGATCAAGTGGCCGATGATATTTTTCTCTCTTATCGAGAGGGGTAATCCCTTCACTTCTCTCATGCTCTCTAACATGAATCAATGCATGCCCAAGCATACCCATACTTGTCACTCTGTTATGAGCACGTTAGGTGTATGTCAATGCACACATTAATTCATAAAGAGTTTCATAGAGATTTTAGGTTTAAGAACTCCGATACAAAACTTGCATATGAGAAACACTTATGACTTGTACCATGTAGTGTTCTCATGAGCGGATCGAATCTAGATACAATGTTCTAAACATGTATCTATGATCTCTGATTGACACTCTTGTCCTTATGATCCGTAAGACAGAATTCAACTTATCAGAGAGAGTATACTAGTCTTAATTCATATGTTATTTCCATAACAATGACTGACTAGGGATATTTAGAATGAAGTCTCATTTGTTTCAAGGTCTTACAACCATGTGCCTCACACATGATAACTTAAACTGAAATAACATTCTTGGATGGTTTTATCAATTGATATGCACAAGAATACAATAGATAAAATAATTGCCTCATTTTATTAATTAAAGTGTTTTATTACAATGCATTGGGGCTAGGGCTTACACTAACAATCTCCCACTAGCACTAGTCCCAATTGGGCATAGCCCTAAAACCGAACGCTCTCAAATAAGCTTCGTGCAGATTTGGACGCAACTGTTTTGTCAAAGGATCTGCTACATTGTCTTCACTTGCTATCTTGCTAACCTTGACGTCCCCACGATCAATGATTTCTCTGATCAGGTGGTACCTCCTGAGTATGTGTTTGGATTTCTGGTGTGACCGGGGCTCCTTTGCTTGTGCGATGGCCCCATTGTTGTCACATAAAATTTCTAATGGATCTAGGATGTTTGGGACCACTCCTAATCCAAAAATGAAATTTTTAATCCAAATAGCCTCTTTTGCAGCCTCACTCGCTGCAATATACTCAGATTCTGTAGTTGAGTCGGCAACAGTCTCTTGCTTCGAGCTTCTCCAGCTGACAGCACCACCGTTCAAAACAAAAATGAATCCAGATTGCGATCTAGAATCCTGAGTGCTGGTCTGAAAAGCAGCATCGGCATAACCTTGTATGACGAACTCTTCTTGACCACCATACACCAAGAAGTGATTCTTCGTCCTTCGCAGGTACTTCAGAATCCCCTTTACAGCAGACCAGTGCTTCTCACCAGGGTCTTGCTGAAACCTACTGGTTATATTCAATGCATGAGAAACATGCAACCTAGTACATAACATAGCGTACATGATAGATCCAATAGCAGATGCATATGGGATTCTACTCATGTTATCCCTTTCCTCTTTGGTTTTAGGGCACTGTTCTTTAGTCAAAGGAACTCCCATAGTCAAAGGTATGTACCCTTTATTTGAGTCTCCCATACTAAAATGCTTTAGTACTTTGTCTATGTACTTTTCTTGACTTAGTCCCAAGAGCCGATTCGATCTATCTCTATAGATTTGAATACCAAGTATTGTCTCGGCTTCACCTAAGTCTTTCATTGAGAAACATTTTCCCAACCATTACTTAACCTTTTGCAATGTTGGAATGTCATTCCCAATGAGAAGGATGTCGTCCATATACAGGACCAAAAATACCACTATGCTCCCACTAACCTTCTTGTACATACAAGGCTCATCTTCATTCTTGATGAAGTCAAATTCCTTGACAGCCTCATCAAAATGAAGATTCCAACTTCGGGATGCTTGCTTTAATCCATAAATGGATTTTTGAAGCTTGCAAAATTTCTTAGGATGCTTGGGATTGACAAAACCCTCAGGCTGTGTCATATACACATCCCCAAGTAAATTTTCATTGGGAAAGTAGTTTTGACATCCATTTGCCATATCTCATAATCATGATATGCAGCTATGGCAAGCAAGATCCTAATGAACTTGAGTTTGACTACAGGCGAAAAGGTCTCATCATAGTCTACACCATGAGTTTGTCGAAAACCTTTTGCTACTAGTCTACCTTTGTAGGTCTTATCAGCTTTGAGTTTGAATAGCCACTTGCATTCAATTACCTTAGCACCTTCCGGTGGATCGACCAAGGTCCAAACCTGGTTATCGTACATTGATTGCATCTCGGATTTCATGGCTTCAAGCCAATTTTCCGAGTCTGGGCTCTCAATAGCTTCTCGATAGGTAGTAGGATCCTCACGATCTACTAACTCAATAGTGTCACTGTCAGTGATTAGAAATCCATATCTCTCAATCTCCTGACATACCCTACCGGACCTTCTAGGTTCTTGTGTAATGGGTTCTTGTTCCACAACTGGTTGTGAACTTGATCCCATTTCCAACTCATCCTCTATAGGAGTTTGTGGCGCTTGAATTTCTCCAAGTTCTACTTTACTCCCACTGTCTTTCTTGAGAAGGAACTCCTTTTCCAAGAAAACAGCCTTGCGAGCAACAAACACTTTGTTCTCGGCTTGTGAGTAAAAGTAGTATCCCTTTGTTTCTTTGGGATAACCCACAAACAAGCAGACAGTGGATTTGGACTCTAGTTTGTCAGATTTTAATTTCTTAACATGTTCTTCACAGCCCCAAATCCTGAGAAAAGACATATTGGGTTCTTTCCCAGTCCATACCTCGTATGGTGTCTTCTCAACTGCTTTAGTTGGTGTACGGTTTAATAGAAACGCAGCAGTTTCTAATGCATAACCCCAAAAAGAGATAGGAAGATTAGCTTGACTCATCATAGATCGAACCATGTCCAACAGAGTTCGATTTCTCCTTTTGGACACACCATTCCATTGAGGTGTTCCAGGAGGAGTGAGCTGTGAAATAATACCACACTCCTTTAGATGACTGTCAAACTCTTGGCTTAAGTATTCGCCGCCTCGATATGATCGAATGGCTTTTATACTTTTGCCAAGTTGGTTTTCTACTTCGTTCTTAAACTCTTTGAATTTCTCAAAAGTTTCAGACTTGTACTTCATTAGATAGACATAGCCATATCTACTGAAGTCATCTATGAATGTCACGAAGTAGCTAAAACCACCTCTAGCATGTGTACTTAAAGGTCCACATACATCGGTATGTATTAGTTCCAATAAGCCATTAGTCCTCTCACCTTTCTTATTAAAAGGACTCTTTGTCATTTTTCCATGCAAATATGGCTCGCATGTGTCATAAGACTCTAAGTCGAATGACCCAAGCACTCTAGTTTTGTGGAGTCTTGAAATGCGTTTTTCATATGCATGTCCTAAAAGACAATGCTAGAAGTAAGTAGGGTTTCAATTCATTTGACTTAACCCTCTTCGTATTAATATTGTATATGGATTTTTTGTTTTGTAAATCAAGGATATAAAGGCCATTTTGCAACATGGCATTGCCATAAGAAATGCCTTGGCGACGAATATGAGCATTGCCATTTTTAATAACAAAATCAAATTCATCATTATCCAAACATGAAACTGAAATAATGTTTCTGCTCATAGCAGGCACATAATAACAATTATTCAAAACAATACAAAGTCCGGAAGGTAAAGTGAGGTGATAGTCGCCTATCTCCATGGTAGCAACTCGTGGTCCATTCCCCACACGGAGGTCCACTTCATTCTTCCCAAGTAACCGCCTATTTCTTAGCCCCTGCACATTTGAACAAATGTGAGAACCACAACCGGTATCCAATACCCAAGTGGTAGAAATAGAAAGGTTAATTTCAACAACAAAAATTCCAAAACTGGACGCCTTGGCTCCATTCTTCTTTTGTTCTTCCTTGAAGAGAGCGTAATTCTTCCTCCAATGACCTATTTTGTTGCAATGGAAGCAAGTGCTCTCACTCTCTTTGAGTTTCTGCGCCTTGGGCTTGGATTGGGCCTGAGGTGCACTCCCATTTGACTTGAACCGAGCCAGGTCATTCTTAGGTTTTGCCTTTCCCTTTCCCTTTCCCTTAGCGGGTCCCCTCTTAATGCCCCCTTGAACCATCAATACGGGATTAGTCTTTCAAATGTTCTCTTCAGCATTCTTAAGCATCCCATGAAGCTCAATGACTAATTTGTTCATTGCATGCATGTTATAATTCATCACGAATGGATCATAATCATCAGTCAATGAACCTAAGATCAAGTCAGTAGCTAATTCCTTTGGCACTAGTACCTCAAGCTTCTCAAGAGTATCAAGATACCCTTTCATCTTGAGTACATGGGTACTAACAGGAGTACCCGCAGCCATCTTACAAGAAATTAAGGCCTTTGTTATCACGAACCTCTCGTGACGAGCTTGCTCTTGGAACATCTCCTTGAGGTGCACCATGATCGCATAAGCCTCTTGGTCCATAAATTTCTTTTGCAACTCAGGCACCATAGTGGCCAGCATTAGACAGGTCACATCATTGGAGTCGCTCTTCTTGGTCTCAAAAGTTTCCTTTTGAACTGTAGAGGCGTTCCTGCCAGGTTCTTCAGGCAAGGGTGCATCCAAAACATACGACTTTTTCTCTTGCTTAAGAACTATTCTTAAGTTTCGAGACCAGTCTATGAAATTGGAGCCATTTAATTTGTCCTTTTCAAAGATCGATCGCAATGAGAAATTGTTGTTTGAAGATGCCATTTTCAATCTACAATAAAATTTAGCAAGATTAAATGAGGTCTTATTTATGATCCCACAAACCGAATTAATATCCCTTTAAATAATTCGCGTTAGTGATTTAATGTGGGCCAAGATCCACTTTTCACAACAACTTATTAGTCAAGCTGAGCTTGTACACCTAATAAGTTAAGTTACTTAGGTAGGAAAACTCCAATCATGTCTCGTACATGACTCTTGGATCAAATGGGCTAACATCTTAAGATGTTATAGCACAACCCATTTTTTAGTTGCCTAGGTCCGGGCATCCCTTTCCATGTTAAGTCCAACCTACATTCACAACCCATGCCTCACAAAGATAATCAGGCGCATCTAGGACTCCTAGTCTACGTGACCAATGATCGATGCCTTGACATGTTTCGAATTAGGAAGGCAACTTTGTGACTTACTATTTTTTAGGGATTCATTTTATTACGGCTTACATGGCATACGCTTTGTCATCAATACATAGCATGCATATATGTAATTGACATAAAGTAAAGCGTGACAAACATTGGCCCAAAAACCTACAACTAAGATTCTATACTATTACATAAGAATCTTCGAGTTGGGCTTCTCCACTCCGGTGGGCTTCGTCTTGATTTACAAAGTCTTCAAATAAATTCTATTCTAAGAAATAAATGAAACTTTTACAATAAAATATAATGGCACGCAAGACATATTTAATTACAAAAACCCAGGGTCCATTAATGCACCATGCATATCCATTCATCACACCAAACAAGCAAATAAATATACATAGCATTCAGGGATCAAACAAAGTCCATTTTTAATTAATTTAGCCAAGCTCATTAATGGAAATTGTGTACTTAAACCTTTAAGAGAAGACCCCATGATGGGCCTGGGCCAAAGCCCAATGGACTAAATCCTCTTATTGAATAAGTTCTCTTAAAAGCCCAAAACACTAACTAGTTAGATTTGTGCTATAAATCAACTCTAGTAAAATTTCCAATTTTGCCATTTTTAATTTTATGTCATACAGCCCATAAACATTAAAAATACATATAATATGTGCTAACATGAATTAAAAATATAAAATCATGAAGAACACATATATAGTACACGGCATTCATGCAAAAACAAACAAACAACAAAAACTAGTTGTTTAATGCTTATATAATGCCATAAAATGCACAAACATTTAAATTAATTTTATGAGTCATTTAATAATTTAAATAAGTCCATAAATATTGATTTAATATTCTGTACCATTTTAATCTAAATGTGTTTTTACCATTTTAATCAAAACAAAACAAACAATGTTGATTAAACATGTAACAAACACAAACTAGTCATAATTTTAAGTGATTTTAAAATTAATCAATTAAATTGTCATGGACCAGAATTAAAACCAAATTTAAAAAATGTCCAGACCTGATATTTAATCTTTAAAATCACTTACAAACATTCAAAAAACGTTTTTACATTTAATATTTAAAACTAGTTGTTAAACTTACAATTAACATGCCAAAATGCACCTAGTTTTAATATTAACATGTACCATCAGGTATTAGCAATTAAATCTGACCATTAATAGCTCCTAGAACATCTTAGGAAAGTATATTAACATGTCATATTAATTATAATACCTATCTAATCAATTAAAATCGTTTTTACACCAAAACAATGCAAAAAACTCAAAACAGAAAATTTCAGATTTGCATGTTTTCATAATGACGATTTTTAATTAATTTTATCATGCATCTAAAGCACTAAAATAAGCATGTTTAGGCTCTGATACCACTGATGGAATATGACATGGTATGAATGTGATGATAACGCAGCAAAAAAACAAAAATTTTTCATCATACATACCATACAAATCCAAAGCAAGAAACGAAACATGCAATTTTAGGGTTGTAAAACTTACAACTGTTGATGCACTTAAATATTTGAATCGATGAAGACCAGCAACCAAGAGTGATATATCAACCTTTGATCTTTTCCACCAATGCCAAAAGAACAGCCTTTATGCCACTCTTCTCTATGTTCACACACACAATTGCAAAGACGGCTTAAAATCGAGATTGCTAGCTCTCAGTTTAAGTATCATGTAATGGCAATTGATTTAAGCTACAAGATTTAATCTTGTACTTATTTTAGATGCTATTGACCTTCTAGAACACAAGAGAATGAATGAGTATCTTTCTCTTAGAGGAATTCGGCCAAAAGAAAATCTTGAGTAAGAGAGAGAATTTTCACGCCAAATGTAGAGAAAAATTAGGGTTTTTTTCTTTTTTTTTTTTCTCTCATCCAATATATATTATTTCATTTTATTAAGTGATAAAACTAAAATCCACTACCTTAAGATAATTAACATTAGCTAAAGATAATTAATTTTAGCCTTTATCACTTAATTAAAATAAGAAATATTTATTGATAAAAACTCTTTTAATTTATCCAAGATAAAAACAAAAGACATTTAATCAAATAATATCACTTAATTTAGGATAAAAGATAAGACACTTAAATCTAATAAACCACTTAAATAAAAATAATACATGTGCCGAAATTCCTTGATATTTCCCTAGGAATTTCGGCCACATCAAATTCCGTTTAAATGATTTAATTAGATAAATATATCTTTAGGCTTTAATACTCAATTAATTAAATGAATACATGACATTTAATTAATTGAAATTAAACCTTGTGGGATGAATTTCTCTCTCTCATAGGCCAAGGTCCAATAGCAATCTAATAACCCATTACACACATTAATTTGACTTTAATTAAAAGCCCAAATTAATGTCCGATACTTAATTTAAATATTTTAAGCCCAATACTTTATGTGCGATCCTATAGGTTCATTTAATATTGGCAATGAATTAATAAATTAATTCAAAGGCTATATATATTCTCTAGCAAGATATTATAGCAATCCAAATTAAATGAAAATGCATATGGCATTTAGTGACCTAATGCAATTTTGCATAGTCCCTTATCCATAAATATCAGAATTAATATAAGGCATGGAACTAGTCATCCTTATATATATTAATTCCTTTCTTGATATTACAGTGACACTAAACTCTCAGATAAATAATGATTACTCATTATTTCATCTCGGTATGGCCATACACTTCTTAGTTCACTGATCAAGTGGTCGATGATATTTTTTTCTCTTATCGAGAGTGGTAATCCCTTCACTTCTCTCATGCTCTCTAACATGAATCAATGCATACCCAAGCATACCCGTACTTGTCACTCTATTACGAGCACGTTAGGTGTATGTCAAAGCACACATTAATTCATAAAGAGTTTCATAGAGATTTTAGGTCTAAGAACTCCGATACAAAACTTGCATATGAGAAACACTTATGACTTGTACCATGTAGTGTTCTCATGAGCGGATCGAATCCAGATACCATGTTCTAAACATCTATCTATGATCTCTGATTGATACTCTTGTCCTTATGATCCGTAAGACAGAACTCAACTTATCAGAGAGGGCATACTAGTCTTAATTCATATGTTATTCCCATAACAATGACTGACTAGGGATATTTAGAATGAAGTCTCATTTGTTTCAAGGTCTTACAACCATGTGCCTCACACATGATAACTTAAATTGAAACAACATTCTTGGATGGTTTTATTAATTGATATGTACAGGAATACAATAGATAAAACAATTGCCTCATTTTATTAATTAAAGTATTTTATTACAATGCATTGGGGCTAGGGCTTACACTAACAGTTAGTGACATGCCAAAGAAGACATTTACCAAGGTTAGATAATAAAGAAAAAAGGCCATGCCCCTATGATAAATAGCATAGTTATTAAAACCGGACCGGTCGATTGAACCGTGAACCGAAAGGCTAACTGATTGGTTCAATTATTAGAAACCGGATTGGTAAAAAACCGAATTGAACCGAAAAAATCGAGTAAAACCAGAAAATCGGAGAATCGGATTTTTTGCTAAAAATGTAAAAAATCAATTTTTTTTTTGAATTTTTTCACCCACACACACATATATATATATAATTTTCATTTTTTATTTATTTGAAAAAATTAGTATTTTAAATTCTAAATATGTCACTTAATAATTTAATATACTTATCATCTATTTGGATTATTGTAATAGTATATTAAATTTTTATTATTTATTTATTTGAAAAATTAGTATTTTAAATTCTAAAAATATCACTTAATAATTTAATATACTTATTATCTATTTAAATTTATTGTAATTAAATATAATTATACTCATATATGCAAGGTTAATATTTTTTGTGTTTACTTTATTAGTACTCCATCTAAACATGAAATTATTTTCATGATATGATTGTATTTTTATGTTTCTAACATATGATTTTCAATAATCCATAATTAATCACTTGTAATAATAAAATTAAAATTATATTTTGTAACTTATTATTAGAATATTTGTGACATATATTTAATATTTGATGAATATTTTTTTAATTTTTATATAATAGTATTCAAAAAATTATAATAATTATAATATTTTAAAAATAGAAAAAAACTCGGTTGAATCCGGTTGAACCGGTCAAATTATGAACTCCAGCCTTGCCGGTTCTTTATCCGGTCCGGTCTTAATAACATTGATAAATAGAATTTTCAAGAGGCTTAATATATAATTGCCCCTTCAAACTTAGCATAAAACCATTTTACGCATCTAAACTTTGCGGGTGCCCTGTGAAACACTTAGCAAAAGTGCACTAATTACTGCCATACCACTTCTTGTTAGACAGTGAAATACACATGCCTTACACATTTAAAAGAAATATATCAATATCTTCTCCTATTTCCTCTTCTCTGCCTCTTTGTTGTTGTTCTTCTTCTCTCTCTTCTTCTTTTCCTTCAAAGCTCCAACTTTTCATTAACCAAAGAAATGAAAAACCCATCTATGGGTAAAAAGTAAGAAAAAAAATCCTTTTTTCTTCTTATTGTATTGAAATATTAGGATTTTTTTTCCTTAAGTTTTACTAATTGATGGGACTGAAATTGAAACTAAATGTCATAAATCTCAATTGACATTGATTTGGCATTATTATTTTGGTTTTTTGGTGATTAATTGTTAGATTTGTGTTTTGTTAAGAGAATGAGAAGCATATAGTCAAGAGAAAAGATAGAGATGATGAAGGAAAAGTGAAAGAAGTAAAGAGCATAGAGAGAAGAGGAAAAAAATTGACCTTTTTATTCTACTCAATTGCCAACGAAATTTTTTACTCTTTGCCACCCGTCACTCCATGAGGGCTAATGGGTGCAATTTTGCCAACTTCAGATGTGTAATGGGACAACCACAAAGTTTAGATGTGTAAAAGGGTTTTTATGCTAAGCTTGAGGAGAATTTTATGCATTATGCCATTTTCAAAATTATCCTCCAAAACAAAAGCTTCTCTTTTTTTTTTTTTTTTTCAAAAATTATGTTCACACATGAAACTGAGACTCATTGGGCACATAACGATCTAAGTTGCAGTTATTTAAGAAGAAAAGCACATTCAAAAGTGCAAAAACTTATCCAAAGATTGCAAGATCTTCAACTTCTCCCATGCATAAAGCATCGTTATTTTGCTAGGAAAACATGTTAGTCAATTGGAAACATAAATTGTCATATTGTATGGTGATGTTTTATTATGATGAACAGTCTGAAAATAGCCCATGTAAGATACAGAACATACCATTTTGCACCATTTATAACCCTGGGGAGAAATTCGCGTTCAAACAGATGACTGAACGGACCATGGCCCACATCGTGCAAAAGCCCTAGAGATTGGACATGAACAGGTAATAAAGGAATAGAAAACCAAGATCAATCGACTCCAAAAGGTGGTAGTTCAGGTTAAACCGAACAAATCGAATCACCTGCAAGCTTCACTGTCTGAACATCAAAACTATCAATACCTAGCTCCAAACCCTGCAATTACAGAGGGAAAATGTGAATGCAAAACAAGTAGAGAAATGACAGTGCTGCATCTTTGTTTTTTCTCATATCCGTGGAACTGTTGCAATTATAAGGATTGGAACACGTAAACGGAAAATCCTTATAGGTTAATACCTGGTAATTTTTTAGCCTCTCCACAGCTTCACCAGCAAGCCGATACACCCCAAGAGAATGTTCAAACCTGGAATGAACCGCTCTAGGATAAACCAAGTGAGTTGCACCTAAAACACATGAAAAGCTTAGTACAAAACAGTAGGCTTTATGATGTAGTTCACAAAACTAAGCTATCTAAGCCTTGTAAGCTATCAAGTAATTACTTGATGCTAAAGACATAAGATTGTCACCAAGAAGTGTCTTACTCATAAAAAGGAAAAAATGCATTTTAGTATGGCAAAGTAAAATACTTATCTGCAGTGGGTACATGAACTTATCCACATACAAAAACAAGGATAAATTGCTGGATGTACAAAATATATTTTATTTTACATATAGAGCATTTAATCATTGGTTTGGACTGGTATAGGCAAGCAAAATCCCGTGGCAAAAGGCATCATTACTTACAACATATTCTGTTCTAACCAGCTTTGATATTGAAATAAGATGCAACCACTGTGAATTATCCAGAGATACTGCAACAAGTTTCTGAGAGACTGTTGGAGAAAAACAAACCTCATCTTTTACATGGAGCAATAATCCAACACCATATAATTATAAGGCAAAATTATCTTAAATCATATTCATAATGTACATGATAAAACCTTAAGCGGTTAAGCAGAAAGTTTCATCGTCATAAATTTATATATATTAACCAAAGAAGAGAAAACTAACCTAGTTGTTTGAGCTCACGAAGCCTGTAAGACAGAAAATGAAGCTAAAACATCAAAAAAGATGTAGGGAAAAAATGTAAACAATTGAAGAAACGATGCTGAAGATGATGAACTTGCCTCTGAAATATAATATAATATATTGGATAATATAATAAATTAAAAAATATAATATAATATAATTATAATTATCTTACTATTTGGTTACGTTATATAAATACATTCTTATATTTGATTGAATTATATACATATATTGAAATATAATTATATTTATAATCATCAACTTATTTTTTTATATAATTATTTTTTTTGTTTTTTATAATTATTTTACATATTTATATATTTATTATATTATAAAAATATAAAAATCCAAACTTAATAAAGCATAATTTAAAAAAAAAAAGCATATTCACAACTACATAAAATAAACAAAAATATCTTCAAAGTGTTAAATAAGAACATAATTTTCTATCTATTTTTTCTCCACTCGTTGAACATATCATTTTCCAAATTATCTCTCCAAGTACTCCATTTATTTGATGTTTTAATCGTTGAAATAACATTCTCGATTTCATCAAATCTCTCTCCTTGAAATCTTTTTCTATCTAGCCTCTCTTTCATCTCATCATCAGGCATTTTCCTTCTTATAAAATTATGAAGAAGACAGCAAGCAATAATAATCTTATTATAAGTCTTGATAGGATAAATGTAGGACTCCTAAGAATTGCCAAATGCAGTTTAAGCACTCCAAAGTATCTCTCAACAATGTTTCTTGCGGCAGATGTTTCATATTGAAAAATTCTTTGCTAGAATTAGGTTGATGTCCTTCTTTCCAATCATTCAAGTGGTATCTCTATCCTCTATATGGTGCAAGAAATCCTTCACAATTTGTGTAGCCGGCATCAACAAGATAATATTGTCCTATATAAAAATTACGCCAAAATTTTTTAAAATAAGTTATTAACTAAAACTATAATTAAAACTATAACTCAAATAATATACATTTACCATGAGCAACTCTTAATCCATTTTTCCTAGTTATCGCATCCCAAATAACTCGACCATCAGCAGCCGATCCCTTCCAACCAAGCAATGCATAAATAAATTGCATATCTTGTGAACAAACTCCAAGCACATTAGTGGTTATTTCACCTTTCCGTGATCGATATCTAGGCCTTTCTTCTCTAGGCACTTTGACTCGAATGTATGTGCCATCTAGAGCCCAAATACAATTCTAAACAGAGAAGTAATTTATGTCAATCATTAATTCTTATTGAAAAAAAAATTTACTAAAGAGTCACAATAGTACCTTAAACCATTTCCACCTCAAGTCTGTTGAGTTGTTAGGAATATGTTCTGGTTTCTTTAATAGAATTCCTTGCAAACGGATGACAGTTTTCAAGACCTCCCTAAAATGTCTACTAACAGTTTCCCCAGATCTCTTAAATCTCAATTGGATGGTCCTATTTGATGAGATAATATACACAAAAAAATTGCAACTTGCTTGTCTACCAACATGAATTTAGTTTCCCTTAGACCCCCTTTATATTCAAGTAAATAACATAACTTCCTAAATGAGTTTCTATTCATTCTTAATTCCGACTTACAAACATCATCACTCTTATATACCATTTCATTCAACATTTTTTTTCTCAAGAAAAAATCACTAGTATAACTTTTTCTCAAATAATAAGAGCTAATATACATTGCTACCACACAATAAAATTGTAAAAAAAATAACTTATTACATTTAGAAAGTCTAACCATTGTGTCAATACTACTAATTTCTTTCTCCTTTTTATCAACTTCCTCGTAGTCAAACTTAGGCGAGCCATTTTTCTTTCATTTTTCTATAGTCTGTACATAAAAAAAATGTGTATTTTTTTAATGTACTTTCATAATCACAATGCATACAAAAATTTATAAAGGAATCCTAACAAGAAAATCCATACAGGTGAATCATAGAGGTGTTGTAATAAAAGAATCATAAGTTTGGAATATCAAACATGCCAATGTCATTAAGTAGCAAAATTGAGGAAAAGAAAAATAACGTCATCATTAGTAATGATTCAACCATGCCTAAGGAAAAAATCTACACAAAAAATGTTCACCATATAGGGTAAATGTCATATTCAAGTTAAAACCAAGGCAGTGTGCTGTATGCAGGATCCAAGAGGAAAAAGAAAAAAAGGGCATAGAGAGACATTGCAAATAAAATCAAAGACATTGTATTGCATACAACAGTAACATAGTAGTCTTTTCTCACACATTAAACAAGCAACAACTAATTGAATAATTTAATAACACCATTTACTAAAAAGACATAGCAAATATAACTAGAGACCTTATCAACCAATACCTGTGGTGCAAAGACACCACCTAAAGTTCCAATGGCTATTCCCCGAAGGACAAAGCCACCAATGAAGACACCAACACTGCTCGGTCTAGCTTGATCACTATTGTACTTGCAAGAGGAAAGAAAAAAGAATGTGAATGTACTAAGTCAAGCTAATTGGTTTAGTTTTGACAAACAAGGGAAAATATTAACATAAGAAACATATATTATTTATAATCTCAAAAGTGCAATCAATTCCAAAGTCTATTAGAGGCTATTACGAGGTAGCCGGATATGCTTCCCATCTTTTGATGAGAATTGAACCTTTGTCGAAACATGCAAACTTGTTTTGAGTGAAAAGACTTCTTTAGCTTTGTGCTTTTTAAAGTCACTGAATACATCGTAATGTTTTCCTCTTACAATGATATGGATTACTCCCACTGGGGCCTTCTTACTACTATTCCCCCGTTTGACTCCGAGGTGGTGATTGCCTATCATCACCCTTGTCCCCCTTAATGAACATTTAAGTCTGCCTTCTTAATATGATATTCTATCTCCTTTTTGAGTTGCTTGCAATCATTAGTCTCATGCCCTTATTCTTATGGAAAGCGCAATAGAGGCTTTGGTCCCTATTCATTTCCTCCCTCATGGGCTTCAGCCAAGTAACTTGATCATTCTTCTTCATCCAAGATAAGATTTGCATAAGGGAAACATTTAGTTTGGTGAAATGCTCTTCACTTTGATTGTTTGATTATGACTTTGAAACCATATACACTCCATTCAACCCCTTCATAGCTTGGGAGTCACCCCTTCTTAAATTACCTCTATCCTGACCTGTTCCCTAAGAGCTCTCATTATCCTCTCTTGTTTGTGTGCTATACCTCAGCCACTGAGCTTCATCCATCTGGATGTATTTGTAAGCTCGAGTCATAAGCTCGGTTAAGTGAAATGGGGGCTTCTTAGTCTCATATTAATGGTGACCTCCAGATTTAAATTCTAAATGTCCATGAATATCACATTAAACCATTCTACATAACTATATAGAGGCTCTCCCTTCTCCATGATGAGCTGATACAAATCATCTGAAACTTTAGTAGGTAAAATTACGGCTGTGAAATTCACCTTAAACATATCACTAAACTATTGAAAGTTACTTATAGAGTGCTCTAGCAGTTTTCTAAACTAGATTTGGGCGGACTTTGTCAAGGTTTGTGGAAAGACTTTACAAAGGGCGGCATCCTCCATTATGTAAATTAACATGGTGTGATAGAATTGATTCAAATATGCTCGAAGGTCTATACTTCCATTATACCTCGATAGATTAGGTAATTTTATGTTTAAAAGAGGAGCTGAGAGTATGGCTCTGTACAGAGGAGAGCAAAAACTGCCCTGATACTGCAAAGTGCTGTGATTCTAATGCTTTAACAATCTTTCTTCAAAAAGCTTCTCAAACTCATCCATTGTCAAAGTGATCATGCGCGATAGGGCCGATGCTGGGGGCGTCAAGTTTTAATTTTGAATATTTAGGGTTACGTTTGTTATGGTAGCAATCTGGGGTGATGGCTAGGGTGGTGCCTATACTACTAGATTTGATACTGTCGCCACAAAGGCTTAGGCAAGCTGTCAGGTAAGGCTAGGTATGGGGGTTATGGAGGTTGTAGGAGGTAGATTTTGGGAGATTAGTGGACACACTTGGGGAAGTAGATTCCAGGGTTGGAAAAATAGGTAAATGTGGAGGTGCTGGTGTAGTGCTTTAGTTGTTCCTAGTTTGGTTGTCTGGAGTATCTTGATCTTGAGGATCCATGGCTTTTGGGGATGGTGATCCACGCTCACCATACCAAATGATAATAGTTCAGTTTTACCAAGCTGTCACCTAGGTTCGACTTGAATGACAATATTCTTCATGACTTCCAAGGTACCTGAAAATAAGGAAATTCCAATGGGGTTTTTGATAAGGGAAATCTTCGACGATCAAGTCAATGAAAGATCTAAAAAAGGTGTTTGAAAGTAAAATTGACTAAGAGAGAGAAAAATACAAGATACCTTAATCATATATGGGGATAAGAGTCCTATCTTAGCTAGGATTGTTAGCATTCATAGGACTCCTATTAAGGAAGATATATAATATGATCAAGAAACTGAGTCAGGTTTTCGAAATTTTAGGTATCTACGAGTCCTTACCTAAAGATAACTTTTTAAAGCGACATCGTTGGGGTATCAGATCCTAGCTAATCAAATAATAAAGAACCGAACTACTCGAGGGAGTTTGGTTCCCAGTTCGGTTATCAATTCTTTTACCTAATTAACCTATTAATTAATACTTGTGATTTACTTGTTTATTTTTACTTATATATTCATGCATAAATTTAATTCCTCTTAATTTAATAATAATAATAATAATAATAATATTATTATTATTATTATTATTAATTTATTTTAATCTATGTTATTTTATGTAATATAGTTCATTATATAATGGGTATTTAGTTTTTCTATTTACATATTCATGTATTTATTTATTTCTTATTCACTTAATTAATTATAGTCATTTAAATTACATTTTATTCTTGTTTCCTATTTATCTATTTGTGTCACATGCATATTGGTATTACTATTATTGTTATTATTTTTGTTATTATTATTTTATTATTATTATACTTGCCATTATTGCTATTATTTTGTTATTGACATTAAATAAGCTATGTGCTTTTAATTAAAATTTTCTCCTTTTTATATATTTCATTAATTATTGTATTTATTTATTGCTTTAGCATGCATGTGTCAATAAATGCTGCATGAATTCCAGTTGCATTATGCATTTTATGTATTTTATTTCTATTATATTAAATTGGTTATCTATTTAATTTATTTGAATTAACTAATTGTTTATCATTTATTATTTATCAATTTGTTTCATTTAATTATATAATTATTATCTATTGTGTTTATCTATTGCTTTAGCATACATGTTTTAATGCATGTTTCATGAACTCCGAATGTATTGTGCATTCTATCTATTTTATTATTTAAGATTAATTACTTGTTTAAATTGTTTGGTTTAACTAATCATTTATTATTTATCATTTAATAATTAATTTAATTCATTATTAAACAATGTTATTTTTCTGCCATATTTAAATATGCATTAACACATTTCGGATTGGGATAGAGAATGGGGAGGAGCATATATTAGGTTTTATTTTATTTCCTTATTTAGTATTTGGGCCTGTATTTAATTATCCCTTTATTTTCCTTTATTTCTTGCAAAACATGTGATAATAAAGGCTTTTTCATGTGCTCAAATTAAAAACAACACCAAAACTATTTCTATTAATTAATCAAGCCTTTTTTTAATAAAATAGACTGATATCCATTCTTTTTCCCAAAAATCACGCAAAATAGTTTTATAAATATCATGAGGGAATCAATGTTCCCAATTGAATAAATAGCCTGATTTATGTATATCATTTTTCTTGAAATGCTATTCTTTTATGCCCTTCTTTATTTATTGTAATAAATGATTTTTTTTTACATTAACCTAAAAACTCTCTAAACGATTTTATACGATTTGAGTGAGATTTTTTTTATAATAACAGGGACCAATGTCCCATTTTTACTCGCAAAATAACATGCAAAAATTAAGGATTTCTCTTTATAAATATAAATGATTCTTTTACCTTAAAATTAACCAACACGATTCTTTTTCAAAAGCCATATGGGCTCAACGCCCTCATTTTATCCAAAGAACACCCAAAACTCTACCTTTCTATTAATTTATGTAAGGACCTTAACATTGTGTTAGCTGTGAACAATATTTTCCGACAGTGAATAGTGATTCTGAACAAATATAAAATAAAAATTCATCCGAAGGCAAAAAATATTTTATTTTACCATAGAAAAATATTGGTCATGGTTAGTTTGAGGTTAAAATTTAGAGTGAAATTAAGGTCATATAGGCCTCCAAAAGCCAAAAATACAAAAAAGGAAGCGATGTAGTGAAACTTTGTCTGGGTTGACTGAAGTTTGACTAAGTCACTAAAAATAGTATATGAGCTCTAAAAATCACCAAAATTTATAGACTTGCCTAAAATAAAATGTAGAATATTTTGGCTTTAAAAAGGGAATCTTTTGGTGACACCGATAGTTGTTGAATCAGACTGATATAATTGAATTGGACCAAAAATAGACTCCGATTGAGCTAAAATTTTGTGTACAACTTAGTTTTTATATGTTATGAATTATGGAATTTGATATGAGGTCAATTGGAGTTGGAAAGTGAGAGAATTTTAAAAATTTACAAGTTTCGCTTGAAAAATTGGACCAAAGACCAAACCAATTGGACCACTATAAAAGGAAATGAGAGACTTGATTTTAGGATTTTACCATAGTAAAATAACTCGCCATGACATTATTGGAGTGGTCTTTCGGGATCATTTCCTAGTGCAGTGATGTGGCTTTATGGGGTCCATGTTCGGTATATCCAGTCTGTAGATTTTTGACGAAGTGGTAACAGAGGCATAATGGTAATAATGAATTAAAAAGTGTAAATTGTGAAGTGAAATTATGAATTGAATTGAGAAAGGACATAAGTGAAAGAAAGTAAAAGTTAGGGTCAAAATCATAATTAGCCCTAAATAATGTATTTTGAAAGCAAAATGACAAGAAATTAATTAGGGATAAAGGTAGAAGGAAATAATACTCAATTAGTTTGAAATTGAGACTTTAAAATTGGAAGGACGTAAGTGAAATTTTACATGAAAAAGGTAAAACAATGACAATTGGTAATTTTGTAAGCCAATAATTAAATATGAGATGTAAATAAATAGTTTAGTGGCAATGTGGTGATTAAAGTGCAAAAGAGTTAATTTTGTAATTAAAGGAAAAAGTAAGGATTAAAATGGAATTTTTTTCCAAAGAAATAGTTTTAAACTATATTGAGTGTAAAAATATTATTAGTTATGTATTTGATGATAAAAGAATAAAATTTGGCATGAGTAATGTGGTTATGCATGCGAGTGAAATTTCTAGATTTATAGTCACCACTGAACATATTTAATGCTTAACGTGTAATGTTTACTGTGTGTAGGTCCCCGAAGTAACAGTGGAGCAAGTATAAAAGGGAGCTTAAATTTTGGGAGAAGAAAGATCAATTTTATCATTTTTCCCTTGTTGGCATGTATATATTTATCTGGCTCAGAAGTTACTTTTGGCATACATATATATATTTTTTTTAGCAGCAGTTAAGTTTGGGATTTTCTTAGAACAATGTATTGTTGGATTTTAATGGTTACATGCATCACATACATGAGCGGAATTTTAAACTTTTTTAACCATTAGATCTGATCTTGCCATGAATACACAATATAACTATATGAGAATAAGAAAAATTACCTTTGATTTTTGTTGAGCTGTTGATTTTACTTCGCACCGGGTTGTCGCAAACCACAGTGTCCAAAATCGAACACCTCCAATGAGTAATCCACATTAGAGAGGGGTAAATTGAACCAACAAATTGGTGTAATACAAGGAGTGGCCGAAATCCAAGAGGCTAGCAATGGAAGTGGCGCAAAAAGGGAGAGAGATTAAGAGAAAAGACTTTCTTTTTGTTTTAATCACTTAACCCTAATTCTCATTAGTTGGCCTTTTATAGTTAGGTTAAAATTCAAACTCCTTAATGAGATTGGGCTCTTTAAAATTGCTGGAGAATTATTAATTGGGCCTCTGGAATTAATTATAATCATTTGGGCTTAATTAAATCCAAATTAAATCTTTTCATAAAAGACCATGCACAAAATCCACAAACTAGGCCCTTTGTGCATCTAATTGGATTTAAATACCCAAATGGATTCCAAATCCAACCAAATTAAATATGTGAGTTCCATAACACTTATGTAACATATATAAATTAATTTGGTCCAAGAAAAAGCCCTCTAAGCCCTTCTGTATGGAGTTGGCGTGTGGCCCTCTTTTGGAGGGCTTTCGCCAACTTTCTTCATTCCTCTGGCCCTTAATAATTCCTCCAATGGTCCTATTAATTATTATATCAGTCCTATAACACTTATAGTAGTCTTATAACACTTATAAGACAATAATAATTAATCATGAAATACATTATTTTATTTAGGTCTAATTTACAGAACATTTCTCAAAAGTTCCGCGGACAATTTTATTTGATCATAATTAATTAAACTCTTTAATTAATTATTATCATATTCCCTTCTCTACCTTCATAATAATATCAAATATTATTATCCTTGTCATTTTACCATTTTACCATTTTCTCTATATGTGTGTGACCTATTGGGTTCCTGTCCATGTTGGCAGTATAATATGTAATTGTGAGTTCTATTCAAAACTCACATGATTTAAACTCCTTTAAATCATTTTATCAATCTCTATTGATATTTTGATACATCATTATACAAGTCATGATTAGCCTCTAGCTAGGCATCATGACTACCCAAATGTCAGGAAAGTCGTGGTTTGACTGTACCCTTCCATAGAAACAGTTACCATGCAATTACTCCTTTCACCACTCTTATCTCAATTAGATTCTGAATATGGATTTCTATCAACTCATATAAATCTAATTATGTATGTTCTATTAATTTAACAATTATTCCTAAAATTCCCTTCATGGATCTCCATCCATCTCGGCATATTACTCTGGCCAGAGATTCTCTGAACAAGGCAATTATAGAATCATGCGAGATAACTTCCCTTGTTAAATCTGGGATGGTGAATCCTTTGTCAATCACTCAACTATCTTCAAGTAGGTCATGATATACCCAATCTCCTAACTATGTTCACTCCCAGTTGGAAGTAATCAGTTATGGAGTCAAAGTATACCACTTGCTACTTAAGATAACTTTGGTGATCTCAAGTCTAAGGATACTTGCACAACCGCTATGAAGGGATTCCTCATTGACATAGATTTAATATCCATATGAGGATTCTCTTTACAGGTCTCCAATGAACTTTTTCCTCTAACAAGCATCCACATGTTAGCTTTGATTATCATCCATAATCACAGTTATGAGAACCACTTCTTGAACCATTCAAGAAGCATAACATGTGCTAGTCTGTCCGAATTAACAATGTCCTATCTTGTTAATTCTATGACTAGGGATATTTAGATATTAACACATTTGCATGCGATAGACATCTCACATCATGAACACCTTCATGATTGCCTTTGCACTGTGTTTATAATATCTAGGACTTCATTTATTAATTTAAGATTTACAAACTCATGTATTCAAACATAGCATTAATAAATGAATGATGCCTTTTATTAAGAATATAAATTTCATACATATGAAAAACATCCATATTACATAGGCTCTAGGGCATACTCTCTAACATGTATATGAGTTAGGATATGTGACTAGTAACATGAAACATTTTGTTATGAGTGATTGGATATATATATATATATTATTGTCCATGAACTACTGTGCCCTGTGGGGCTATGAGAAATTATTTGCTTTTCAGGGAGGTTAGGCAAGACTTAGCCGATATGCTGCTGAATTTTTTTATGGACACGTAGTAAATTGAATAAATAGTAATTGGTCAGCTAATTAATTTATTAATGGTGAAAAGAATGGATAATTGGGATTAAGTAGAAAAAAATTGGTCTATCACTCATGTGTAAATCAAAAGATTAGTAAGGGGTGTTACATTTTATGGTATTAGAGCTAAGGTTTAAGCGGTTCTAAGATCGGAGTGGGTAATAGTGATTGGATTATGTATTTATACATGCCAATTGATAGTGGAAAGTGTTAAATGTTTAATGTGTACTTGCTCTTTTTGTTTTATAGTGAAAGATGTTAGCAGAGCAAGGTCGTGTAGAAGGGGATGGTGGTGGTGGTGGGAGTGAAGCATCAAGTAATGTTGGGTAGCATGGGGGCCCGCAACAACAAGCTCTACCACCTGTAGTGCCACCTCCGCCCCCACAGCCAGATTTTCTTAACCTAATAACTGAGTATGTACAGCAAAGGTTGTAGGCAGGGTTAGAACAACCACCTCAGGCAGCTGCACCAACGCAGCCACTAGCTCTACCAAAAAGGAAACCAATTCTGGAGTAGTTGAAAAGATTGGGAGCCAAGGACTTTCATAGATTTGACTCTTTGACTCCTACCCAGGTAGAAGCATGGCTGTTTAAGATTAAAAGATTTTTTAAGATCACCAACAGTTCACTAGAAGAGAAATTTGAGGGTATTGTGGCATTGCTACAGGGTCTAGCTTTTATTTGGTTGGACTCAGTTTGGAGGCACACCCGGGTAGACCAGCTGGATTGGGATTTCTTTGGATGCAATTTACGAAGAAATATATTGGGTCTGAATATAGAGCAACTATACATGATGCTTTTTTAGAGGTTGAAGCAAGGTAATATAAAATGGTGTTAGAATATGGGCACGAGTTTGAGTTCTTGATTGCTTATCTAGATGAAATTCAGAGTACATAAGAGAAATTGTGTCAAATATTTGAGAGGAGATTGAACACTAAACTTAGAAAAATTATAAGAGCACAAAAATACCCTGATTTGGGATTAATGATTGAGGCTACTCTTAAGTTAGAAGCCACACAGATAGAGGAGGCTAATAGACGGTCACGGTATCAACAAAAGAGAAATAGGGACAGTCGAGTGGCAAAAGTGGTCAAGGTAAGAAATTTAAGGAATCTCCAGCACAGCAAAACCATACACTAGCTACTTCAGGTCGAGGTTAGAGTGGTGCATTCCGTGGTAGGACACCAGCTACATCTGTAGCCATTATACCTCGAGATAGAGGGAATGAGGTAGTAATGACATGTGATCATTGTGTTAAAGTTCATTTAGGAGAGTGTCGATACCTGACTGGTGCAATATGTAGAAAAAAAATTTGGTCTATCACTCATGTGCAAATCAAGAGATTAGTAAGGGGTGTTAGAATATGTATGCGAGGACCAACATCCTTATCAAAATGAATATTCTAAATTGATTACCCGATTTATTCATGATTTTATCTTTACATTTATTCTTATATTCTTTAATGCTTTTTATGTCTCACTTTTATGGTTTTTAATATACATGCTTTATAGCTCCCTAATGTGTATGAGTGAGCTTTACTTTTCTAAGCATGATAACTTGTGTGAGAAAAGTGATAAAATAAATTAATCATTAAAACTCATTTATATAACACTAACCAAAGGTATAAATAAGAGTGAGGTCCCGAACTATTTCTGGTTTTGGCTTTATAAGGTTAGAACTCACTTTCCTAATGTTTTATTTGGTGGCGACTCTGTGATACCTGCCATATGGCACCTAGTAGATGCCCTCGTAGATTGATCTTCAATAATATATGGGAATAAAACCCCATCTATTACAAAGCGATAAGTTGTCACGAGTTAAATGAACCTTGTTCAGTCTCAAGCCCTAAAAGCGGGTTTTCGAGAGCAAATCGAATGTCTTTGGGGTTCAGTGCATGTCACAGCTAGTCATCTCTTCTGTGAGTAAAATTAGAAAAAGATCATATTGGATTTAAAAGAAGAAAAAAGGTAATAAGATAAAATGATTTACCATAAGAGAAGAGAGAGAGAAAAAATATAGATTGCTCACCCTCTCCCTCTTCCTTAGGTGGTAAAGGATCAAACAATACATTTAGCAGTACATCCAAGTCCACCAACTCTTTATTACTATTTAGTGTAGTGTTAAAGCTCATTACGTTGTCTCAAAACTTGTTCTTTCTAATAGCTAGATTCCCCATACTGACCTGCTCATCCACTCGGACCAAGCTAACTCCAAACCCATCTTTTGCTCTGACCAACATAAATTTATCATTGATTCCCTTCATAGAAGTGGCTTTCTATCCCTCTTACTCATGAAATTGAAAAAACCTTAGCATCTGCTCTAGTTGAAACAAAAAAGAAACGTTCTAAATACTTTAAGGGTTGGGGTATGCTAGGTTGGTAATTCCTACATATACTTTGAAACATGCTATTGTCCTCTAAGCATTGGGATTTAACTGATAGGGGTCTACCCTATAAGCTCTTAACACAACCTTAACGAACCCATCAAAGGAGAATCTCAATCTAGATTCTAAACTCATGCTATGAAGAATAAAAATTTCACATCAGAAAAAGGTCCTTCTCTATAGGACATTGAAGGAGGGCAGGGGTAGGTATAATGTCCAGAAAGAAAGCAAAATTATCTCTTAAATGACTTACTTTCCTCCTCAATAAGCTTATGGTTTACAATTATGGGTTTTCCCCAATACTCTCTCAAGAAACTTATATCAATGCCATTAAAAATTATAGGCCTAAACTCAACCATTTTAATTTTGAAATTCAAGAATTGAAGAGAAAAAAAGTTTGATATTGGAAGCTTACCCGAAGAAAGAAAGGGTACAACTGAAATCTAAGAAGGATGAATAAGAGTTTTAGAGAAATTTTGAAGAAATGTTTGAATTGTTAGAGAGTACGCCCTAGAGCCCATGTAATAGGGATGTTTTTCATATGTATAAAATTTATATTCTTAATAAAAGGCATCATTCATTTATTAATGCTATGTTTAAATACATGAGTTTGTAAATCTTAAATTAATAAATAAAGTCCTAGATATTATAAACACAGTGCAAAGGCAATCATGAAGGTGTTCATGATGTGAGATGTCTATTGCATGCAAATGTGTTAATATCTAAATATCCCTAGTCATAGAATTAACAAGATAGGACATTGTTAATTCGGACAGACTAGCACATGTTATGCTTCTTGAATGGTTCAAGCAGTGGTTCTCATAACTGTAATTATGGAAAATAATCAAAGCTAACATGTGGATGCTTGTTAGAAGAACAAGTTCAATGGAGACCTGCAAAGAGAATCCTCACATGGATATTAAATCTATGTCAGTGAGGAAAAATCTTCATAGCAGTTGTGCAAGTATCCTTAGACTTGAGATCACCTAAGTTATCTTAAGTAGCAAGTGGTACACTTTGACTCCATAACTGATTACTTCCAACTGGGAGTGAACATAGTTAAGAGATTGGGTATATCATGACCTACTTGAAGATAGTTGAGTGATTGACAAAGGATTCACCATCCCAGATTTAACAAGGGAAGTTATCTCACATGTTTCTATGATTGCCTTATTTAGAGAATCTCTGGCCAGAGTAATATGTCATGATGGATAGAGATCCATAGAGGGCATATTGGGAACAATGGTTAAATTAATAGAATATATATAATTAGATTTATATGAGTTGATAGAAATCCATACTCAGAATCTAATTGAGATAAGAGTGGTGAAAGAAGTAATTGCACGGTAACTATTTCTATGGAAGGGTACAATCAAACCACATGACTTTCCTGACATTTGGGTAGTCATGATGCCCAGCTAGAGGCCAATAATGACTTTTATAATGATGCATCAAAATATCAATAGAGATTGATAAAATTATTTAAAAGAGTTTAAATCATGTGAGTTTTGAATAGAACTCACAATTACATATTATGCTGCCAACATGGACATGAACCCAATAGGACACACACATATAGAGAAAAGGGTAAAATGATAAAATGACAAGGATAATAATATTTGATATTATTATGAAGGTAGAGAAGTGAATATGATAATAATTAATTAAAGAGTTCGATTAATTATGATCAAATAAAATTGTCCGCGAAACTTTTGAGAAATGTTCTGTAAATTGGACCTAATTGAAATAATGTATTTCATGATTAATTATTATTGTCTTATAAGTATTATAGGATTACTATAAGTATTATAGGACTGGTATAATAATTAATAAGTCCATTGGAAGAATTATTAAGGGCCAGAGGAATGAAACAATTGGCGAAAGCCCTTCTGTAAGGGCCACACGCCAAGTCCAAAACAGAAGGCCTTAATGGCCTATTTCATGCACCAAATTAATTTATATATGTTACATAAGTATTATGGAACTCACATATTTAATTTGGTTGGATTTGGAATCCATTTGGTTATTTAAATCCAATTAGTTGCACAAAGGGCCTAGTTTGTGGGTTTTGTGCATAGTCTTTTATGAAAAGGTTTAAATTGGATTTAATTAAGCCCAAATGATTATAATTAATTCCAGAGGCCCAATTAATAATTCTCTAGCAATTTTAAAGAGCCCAATCTCATTAAGGATTTGGAATTTTAACCTAACTATAAAAGGCCAACTAATGAGGAATTAGGGTTAAGTGATTAAAACAAAAAGAAAGTCTTTTTCTCCAATCTCTCTCTCCTTTTTGCGCCAACTCCAAGCTAGCATCTTGGAATTTCGGCCAGCCCTAGTTAAACACCAATTTGTTGGTTCAATTTATCCCTCTCTAGTGTGGATTACTCATTGGAGGTGTTCAATTTTGGACATTATGGTTTGCGACAACCCGGTGCGAAGTAAAATAAACTGTTCAACAAAAATCAAAGGTGATTTTTCTTATTCTCATATAGTTATATTGTGTATTCATGGCAAGATCAGATCTAATGGTTAAAAAAAATTTAAAATTCCGCTCATGTATGTGATGCATGTAACCGTTAAAATCCAACATGGTATCAGAGCCACGGTTTTGCCATGGATATACAATTCTATATTTTTCTGCAGAATAAGTTTTGTTTTGTTTTGAGTTATTTATTTCATGAACTTTAAAATATTAGATTATATTGTTCATGAATGAGAAATATTGATTTCTTATTGTATGTGTGATCAAATAAATTTGGTGGAAACAAAAATGAAACTTTTGAAGGATTGTCATTAGGGTTTGGCGTGAAACCCTAGGTGATTTAAGGGGATATTCTAATTTAATTTCTTACGGATCCATTAAAACATCATTTAGATTATATTTTATGTGTTTAATATGGGATATTAAGCCGTAGGATCGAACGGAATTAAAATCGAACAAGTTTTGTATGAGAACTAGTTTAGTCAAAAAGTTCGATAAATTGGTGTTCTTCTTGTGTTCTTGATGTGTTCTTAGTTAGAACGACTTTTGATCTTCTAAATCTGATATATATATGATATACTAAAGTGTTTTTAATTAATTGAATTAATTAAAATGGGCCTTAAATTAATTTGATTAATTTTAATTTATTAAAACCTCTTAATGGGCTTAATTATGTTTACGGACTTGATTTAAATTAGTGAATGACTTGGTGGGCCCAAGGAGCTGATTTAAATTAAACATTATAAACATTAATTAAGTTTATTAATGGGTTTTAAGGGCTGGAGTGGGCTTGGCTCATTCCAGAAGGCCCAAATGGTCCAAAAAACACAAAACTAGTTTGTGTGTGAACACATTTAGGGTTTACTTTTATGGGTTTTGGCCCACCCTTGGTTTTAAGCCCAAAATTGATTATTTTAATTATTTAATATGATTATTAATTAAATAATTAATTTATATTTAATTAATAATCAATTGGATTGATTATTAAGGCAAGAACACATGCTTGCAAAAAGGTTTCCTAAAATGAAAGTTTTCAAAATGGAAAAAGTTTCCTAATTTGATCACATCATTAAAATAACTCAAAATATTGTTTCAAAAGTTGAAACAAGGTTTAGTAATCCATTTCTTTATGCATTATAAAGGCATATAAGGGTGTATGATTGGCATGATGGATAGTTATGGACAAAGCCCAATGTGATTGAGCATTATGCATGTTTTGGCCCAATGAGGACTTTCATGTCCCGGCCACTTGTTTTTAGTTTGTATTTCTTTTCAAGTTATAATATGTAATTAGATTACTTAGATTAGAATTAGAAATAGAGATGGAGACCACTATCAAGGAGCAAGATGGGCCAGATGGAGATCCAACAAGCTTGAAGATAATGTAATTATTTTTCTTGTTTGAAACATGCATACTACCTAGGTGTGACCTTTTGATTTCCCTCTTGGCTCGGGGAAATCAATGTACTAAAGTCCATAACTATATCATATTTGTATGCTTATATTTATGTGATAGATATAGGATGTATACCAATGTATGCCAACCATGTATGATGAGACTTAATTAACTAAAATCCTCAAACAAATACTAAGGTATATAAGCCTTCCATTAATTTGAAGAGAACCAGAGTTCTTTATAGTGTGGGTTGTTGACCACAGTCAAGCTCACATTATATCGAATATGTTCAAATCTAATTAAATGGGTCATCTTAGCTAGCCCATTAGTTTGTTGACCACGGTCAAGGCTAATGGTTCTAGAGGCAAGATTAGGGAATGCATATATGATATGCATGCATCAAGAGTTGATAACCTAATGATCCAATAGTTGTGTAGGGACACAATTGGTATAGAGATACCTACCTTTCAAGGGTATGGAGTTTGGCTTGTTGACCACAGTCAATGTCAAATTACATATCAAGGATTGGATAGTGGCCCACTAAGAAAACCAACGGGTTTCCTCGGATTATATAGTGAGGGCTATTAATTCGTAATAAAATAGTGGGAGTAAATGGATTAATTAAAGACCTTATTAATGCATACATATATGTGAACATACTCTCATATCTTTTCTTTTTCACATCTATGTCATCATCATGAGCACATCAAATATACGATCAATCTTGGATAATAAATTGGTTGGCAACAACTATTCTGACTGGATCGAGCAAGTGAGAATTGTTCTCAGAGCTGAAAAGATCCATTATGTATTAGATAAAGATCCACCACCACTTCCATCAAATGATGCCATGGATGAGATCAAAGCCACTTATCGAAAATACATGGAGGATAGTGAAGCAGCAGCATGTCTGATGCTGGGTGCTATGTCCTCAGAGCTTCAGAAGCAACATGAGATAATGGATGGTGGGATTTTCAAGAAAAAGGTTGCCAAGAAAGAGAATCCCAAAGGAACATACTTCTATTATGGAAAGGATGGTCATTAGAAGCGTAACTGCAAGGCCTATCTAGATTCTCTCAAGGAGAAGAAGCAAGTTGATGCTTCTACTTCAGGTATTCATATGATTGAAATTAATACTTATTCTATTGCTTCAAAACTATCTTGGGTATAAGATACTAGATGTGGATTTCATTTGTGTAATGATCTACATGGGTTTAGAAGCTTTAGAAAAGTTGGAAAGGCAGAGATATGTTTACAGTCAGCTACTGGATAGAATATCTCTACAACAGTTGTAGGGACTTACTATTTGCCTCTTCCTAGTGGATTAGTATTGGAATTAAATAATTGTTATTATGTTCCAGCTTTGTCCAAAAGTATTATTTCTTTCAGTTGATTGATGAACGATTATGATATTTCTTTAAAGGACAAATGTTGTTACATTTTTAAGAACAATATGTTTCATGCAAAAGCTATCATTGAGAATGGTATATTTGTTCTTGATTTAATTAAAAAAGTACATAATGTGGATACCAAGAGAATGAAACATGATAATCTAAATACCTCATACTTATGGCATTGTCGTTTAGGCCATATAAATGAAAAACGCATGACCAAATTGCACAAGTCAAGTGATTTGGGATCATTTGATTATGAATCATTTGATAAATGCGAATCTTGTTTATTGGTAAAAATGACAAAAGCTCCCTTTATTGGTAAAGGAGAACGAGCTAAAATGGTTTTGGACTTAATACATTCAGATGTATGTGGTCCAATGACTACACATGCCAGAGGAGGTTACTCCTACTTCATTACTTCAATAGATGATTATTCTAGGTTTGCATATATCTATCTAATGAAATATAAATCAGAAGCATTTGAAAAGTTCAAAGAATTCAGAAATTAAATAGAGAAACAACTAGGCAAAAGTATTAAAACACTTAGATCAGATCGAGGTGGAGAATACTTAAGCCAAGAGTTTCAGGATTATCTTAGAGATAATGGGATTTTATCACAATGGGCTCCACCATATACACCACAACACAATGGTGTATCTGAAAGGAGAAATCGAACACTATTAGATATGATTCGATCAATGATGATCCGAGCGGACTTGCCTAAGTCCTTTTGGGGATATGCACTAGAAACTGCTGTTTATGTGTTAAATAGAGTTCCTAGTAAATCGTTGATGTTACTCCATATGAGATGTGGAAGAACAAGAAACCCACGCTTTTTCATATGCAAGTATGGGGTTGTCCTGCTTATGGGAAGAGGACAATATCAGAAAAACTGGATGTTAAGTCTGACAAATGTTTATTTGTGGGATATCCAAAAGAAACATTTGGATATTATTTCTATCATCCCTTAGAACAAAAGGTGTTTGTTTCAAGGCATATTGTCTTCTTGGAAAGAGAATTTCTCCTACGAGAGGAAAGTGGGAGTAAAATTGAACTTGGTGAAGTTCAAGACCCACAAATAAAAGATGATCAACTGATTGAAATCGAAACTGAATTTCATAATGATGAGATTGCAGTTGAACTTGATTATACACAAAATCCCAGAAGATCTACTAGGATGTGTTCTATCCCTATGAGATATGGATTTCACATTGATTCGGATAGAGGCATAACTGTAGTAAAGGACAATGAGCCCTACAAGCTATCAAGAAGTTTTGAACAGTTTAAAACGTGATTTATGGCTTAAGGCTATGCAGTTTGAAATGGACTCCATGTGTGAGAACAAAGTATGGACTTTAACTCAACCACCTGAAGGGATAAAAACCCATAGGGTGCAAATGGGTCTTCAAAAAGAAGACCGACATGGAAGGTAATATAGTTACCTATAAAGCTCACTTAGTAGTAAAAGGTTATCGTAAAAAAAAAGGTATTGACTATGATGAAACTTTTTCTCCTGTAGCGATGCTTAAGTCTACAAGAATACTTTTAGCCATTGCAGCTCATTATGATTATGAGATTTGACAAATGGATGTGAAGACAGCTTTCCATAATGGAAATCTTACTGAGGATGTGTATAGACACAACCAGAAGGGTTCACATCAGGAAATGGTGAAAAGGTATGCAAGCTTCAAAGATCCATGTATGGATTGAAGCAAGCTCTAGGAGCTAGAACATATGATTCAATGAGACAATCAAAGTGTTTAGTTTCTCACAGAATGAAGATGAACCTTGTGTGTATAAAAGGATAAGTGGGAGTGCAATTGTCTTCCTAGTTCTATATGTAGATGACATATTAATCATGGAAATGACATTTCTCTTCTCCAATATGTTAAAATATGGTTATCCAAGTAATTCTCCATAAAAGACCTTGGAGAAGCATCCTATATTCTGGGAATAAGGATCTATAGAGATAGATCCAATAGGTTGCTAGGTCTCTCTTAGAGTACATATATAGATAAAGTATTGAAGAGGTTCAATATGGATCTCTCTAAGAAAGGGTTTATACCCATGGTGCATGGAAATACCTTTCTAAGTCTATGTGTTTGCAGACACTAGAGGATAGAGAGAGCATGAATAGAATACCATATGCATCTGCAATTGGTTATATCATGTATGCTATGTTATGTACATGAACAAATGTAGCATTTGCTTTGAGTGTCACAAGTAGATTCCAATCCAATTTTGGAGAGGAACACTCGGCAACTGTCAAGAATATTCTTAAGTACTTGAGAAGGACTAAGGATATATTCTTGGTATATGGAGAGGGTAGTTTGGAAGTAAATGGGTATACAGATGCCAGCTTCCAATCTGACAAAGATAATTGTAAATCAAAGTCTAGTTATGTGTTCATAATGGGAGGAGGAGCAGTTAGTTGGAAAAGTTCCAAACAAGAAACAACTGCTGATTCCACGACGGAAGCTGAGTACATTGTTGCTTCAGAAGCAGCCAAAGAAGCAGTCTGGATCAAAAAGTTCATAACTGAACTAGGAGTGGTGCATAGCATTGTTGATCTGATTCCTTTATATTGTGACAATAATGGAGCCATTGCGCAAGCAAAGGAACCACGGTCTCATCAGCGATCCAAGCATGTTCTCAGATGCTACCATCTCATAAGGGAAATAGTAGCTAGAAATGATGTGAAAATAGAAAGGGTTCCCACAGATGACAATGTGGCAGATCCCTTCACTAAAGCACTTTCCCAGATTAAGCATGATCACCATATAAATAGCATGGGTCTGAGACATATGAGTGATTGGCTCTAGTGCAAGTGGGAGATTGTTAGAGAGTATGCCCTAGAGCCCATGTAATAGGGATGTTTTTCATATGTATAAAATTTATATTCTTAATAAAAGGCATCATTCATTTATTAATGCTATGTTTAAATACACGAGTTTGTAAATCTTAAATTAATAAATGAAGTCCTAGATATTATAAACACAATGGAAAGGCAATCATGAAGGTGTTCATGATGTGAGATGTCTATTGCATGCAAATTTGTTAATATCTAAATATCCCTAGTCATAGAATTAACAAAAAGATAGGACATTGTTAATTCGGACAGACTAGCACATGTTATGCTTCTTGAATGGTTCAAGCAGAGGTTCTCATAACTGTGATTATGAAAGATAATCAAAGCTAACATGTGGATACTTGTTAGAAGAACAAGTTCATTGGAGACCTGCAAAGAGAATCCTCATGTGGATATTAAATCTATGTCAGTGAGGAATCTCTTCATAGCAGTTGTGCAAGTATCCTTAGACTTGAGATCACCAAAGTTATCTTAAGTAGCAAGTGGTACACTTTGACTCCATGATTGATTACTTCCAACTTGGAGTGAACATAGTTAGGAGATTGGGTATATCTTGACCTACTTGAAGATAGTTGAGTGATTGACAAAGGATTCACCATCCAGATTTAACAAGGGAAGTTATCTCGCATGTTTCTATGATTGTCTTGTTTAGAGAATCTCTGACCAGAGTAATATGCCAAGATGGACAGAGATCTATGGGGGCATTTTGGGAACAATGGTTAAATTAATAGAACATACATAATTAGATTTATATGAGTTGATAGAAATCCATACTCGGAATCTAATTGAGATAAGAGTGGTGAAAGAGTAATTGCACGGTAACTGTTTCTATGGAAGGATAGTCAAACCACATGACTTTCCTGACATTTGGGTAGTCATGATGCCTAGCTAGAGGCCAATCATGACTTGTATAATGATGTATCAAAAATATCAATAGAAATTGATAAAATGATTTAAAAGTGTTTAAATCATGTGAGTTTTGAATAGAACTCACAATTACATATTATACTGCCAACATGGATAGAAACCCAATAGGTCACACACATATAGAGAAAAGGGTAAAATGGTAAAATGACAAGGATAATAATATTTGATATTATTATGAAGGTAGAGAAGTGAATATGATAATAATTAATTAAAGAGTTTGATTAATTATGATCAAATAAAATTGTTCGCGAAACTTTGAGA